>JASAMY010001689.1:0-127226 GCA_030248085.1 Paralinhomoeus sp. GSCO2_6 | reverse complement strand
GGAATAGGACACCTCGCAGACGCCAACTCGCCGACGCCAACTCGCCGATGGATGACTCGCCGACGGGGACAACTCGCCGCTGCCATCTCGCCGCCGGGACAACTCGCCGCCGCCGATCAGATTGCATCTCTGACAGTGCCAATGCATAGGCTTACGCGCATTCAAGCAGCAGGGAGGGGGGCGAGGGGGGGGGCGGGTTGGCTTGCTGTACGTTGGGCGGACGGACGCGCAGAAAGACGCGACGGACGAGAGGCTTTTCTTCTCTACGACAGCGGAGCGGCTGCTGGCAACAATCGCCTGCTCATCTTTGGCAGGGAGCGCAACGTGCAGCTGCTCGTCCAGAGCCGCCACTGGTTCGACGCTGTGGCGAACGCCGTCGACCCCGAGCTGCAGCCAGTCGTCGACTGGTTCGAGCACTACATGGGCAAGCTGAACCGCGGCCGGCACCCAACGCGCTTCCCTTCCCAGTGGTGGAACGTGCCCGCGCGTGCCCAACAACCTCCACCGCACGAACAACCGCCGAGGCTGCCAACCGCAGCATTCAAGCCCAGAGCGGCGAGAGAGAACCACCCCACCATTTGGCGCTTCATCGATGCCGTTAAGAAGATCCGGCGCAAAGGCGACGCCTACCTGGAGAAGCTCGTTGGCGGCCATGAGCCCACCAAGAAGATGCGCTAGTACCGGCGCGCCGACCGGTGCATCTGCAAGCTGGTGACGGAATTTGAGGAACGCGCGCCCCACGACTTCTTAAGAGGCATCGTAAATACGTAAACTGCATACGTAAATTGCGGTGCTGCGGAATGCAGTTTCAATTAAAGGCTTGACAAAAATAAAATTTGGTGTCGTCCTGGCGGCGAGTCGTCCATCGGCGAGTTGGCATCGGCGAGACGGCAGCGGCGAGTCGGCGGTGGCGAGTTGGCTGTCGGCGAGTTGTCGCACACCCCAACGGGGGAGGCACTATTGGAGGGGGGGGGGGAACTATTGCAGGGGTGGTTAGTCCTGGATAATTGTTGTTGCACATGTACTGACACAAGTGATCCTCTTGGCGCTTCGTCCAGCTGTCCTTCTCACGTCGGCGCAGAAGCGGAGGTTCCCTGGGAGATAGGGAGGCTGTGTGAACACGAAGAGACCGATCTAAAGGTTTGCGCTGCACACACAGGGCACGCGGCCCATCTTATAGACCAACAGCTTGTCTGGCAAACCCACGGCAATGTCGCAGCCATAATCGTGGAAGCTCTCAGGATAGGCGGTGGTCACTTCCCCTGTCCTCCAGTTGTCAAGAAACATGGCAAACTTCGTACGGTTCTAGAAGAGCGTTTAAAACAATCATCTACAGTACCTCTACGTCACGATTGCGCAACTTAAAGGCTGATTCACAATTAACGGTCCTCGCATCGGTCTCGGTATCGGTCTTCTCATGCCAAACGATGCAGACCGAGACCGAGACCGATGGGAAGACCGTTAATTGTGAATCAGCCTTTAGACAAAAGTTTGGGGCATCGCGTTCGTGGCCGGAGTTTCACCTCCCACCACGGTGCAACTGAGTTACTACCAATCCCCTTGGGCGGACGTGTTCACGTGTCATTTACTGGCCGACGTGGCGGCCCACTCCTCTGCTAGTCAGAAGAATTGGCCGAAGTGGAGGCGTCCCACCTGTTTCAGTGGCAACTAGTGTGACAATGACCCCGCCAAATCGATGAGTTCTTTGTGCGATCTCAAAATAAAGTGTACGACACCAGTATTTTTAAAAAGTCGCATTCAAATTAATCGCATACCGTACCTGGGCGCCTTCTTCGGAGTAGACGCAATTGATGGGTTCTCGGAAGCGGACGCAGCTCACGCGCTCGACCTCTCGAATCGCGAAGTCGATGTCGGCACTCGCCTCAGGGGGTTCGCTAGAAAACGTGACGGTTTACACTCAACAATAACCCATTCCCCCCCCCCCTTTCGGCACGGACGAACGGATAGCCCAGAAAGAAAATTAGAGGGTTTTGGGACCGACAGTGTATACTACGAAGATAACAGTGCCATTCGAGTCGGTTACGCTAAGAAGACGCGGATATGTAGTTCGACCTTTATCGCCCGACCTTATCTTCTGTAGTGCCGTATGTTTTTTACATCGCGTTGTTTCGTTTCGATTCTGTCTCACATTATTAACTACTGTATTGTGCTCCATGCACCTACGGGTTTGCATAGTGTCGTGTGTGGTAATAATGTAGACAAACACTTGACCAAGTTGTTTTTGACGCAAACGCACAGTTCTCTATCTCTTGCCAGTGGCAGAATGCCATCTTCCCACAGTCGGCTCGGATCCGTCAGCACGTAAGCGCTGGTCGTCTAAAAAGTCCCTGCGTTTACTGCTTTGCACGCCCAAAAAACCAAACCAGTACGAGAAATTCAAGACTGAGCGTCAGGCAAACCAAACTGGATGTCAGCATTGCGAATTTCTTGCGCTGATTTGGAGACAAAGCGAATGCGAAGCACAAAGCGCCAAAAAAGACGCAAAACAGAGAGGGCAGGCTACAATTAAATGCCACACGACACTTGATACCTACACGCCAAAACAAACGTTGTTGTGTGGAAGGAACAGAAGTGCCAGCCAAAATGACGCAAATATTCCACTACTAACAATATCTCCCACACGTCTCAACGGGTTTGAATCGCATGGTGTCGTAAATATACACCGCATTGTCACTGTTCATGCAGTACAGTAGTTGCGTTGATGAAGTCATAGAAGCTTGGAAAGCTAGCAACATTCAATCAAGAGGGAGCGTTCCTACTCTGTTTACATTTTTTATGTGTTTTTGACGTCGCATTCGACCGTGCTAAACAAATGATTTTTTTTGCAGAAATCGTCACAGGCGTATGACCGAGTAATCATGTGCGCCAAGTATGTTTTTGGCTACAGTATGCGGCAGCATAGTGCAGTACTAATGCGATAATCAGCACAGTATCATATGTATGCCAATTTGCCTTTCAGTATACCTAGGTACATTGTGCATGGACGCACAAATACAACCTTTTTTCCTTGCTTGTCATATACCAGCTAAACAAACCGAATTCGAGAAATCAACAAGCTCATAGCGGTGACTGAAAGCGATTTGTTGTTCACATCGCAAGTTTGTGCACAGGATCAAGCAAGCTGTCACTAAGCAGCACAGTACGAATGTAGGATGCGAGAATGTGACTGAGACTAATGATAGCTAACATCAAATAATTATTGACGTTGTGCAACGTATCACAAATGCAATCACTTTTATTTGGCATCATTGTAATCTTCGTTCAGAAGTCGAGGTTCACTTCGCAAAGTCCGCAAGCGAGCTCGCATCCTTTGGGGCCCATTTCCTCGCATTCGTTCTTCATTTGGACCTTTTCACAAAATTCATCGCCCAGGGTGTTGCGGCAGCGCGCCAACGCCCTATCCACTCTCGGGTTGCGGCACTTGTAGAGCTTGTTCAGCTTGACAATGTCCAGGGTGGACAGGCCGGGGTTGCTGGTATGGTCCACAACTCTCTCGGAGTGATCGCTCGCCTTGTAGACGATGCCGAAGTAGTTGGTGATGCTGTGCATGTCGAAAGGAAGACCAAGCGTGCTCAGAGCCAGGCTCGAGTTGGCGTCCCTCGGCTGCGAGGTCGCTAATTGGCTCGGCGGGACGTAGACGTACTGCTCGCGGTCTGGTCGACTGAATCCGACAGTAAACGTTGGGGCAAAACTGCGCGAGGGTAACACGCTGGACTTGGAGGGCACACGCTGTTCAGAGTCCAAGCAAGCAACAAAACTCGGCCAACTCACAGGAATTCGAACTCAAAGCCCAGCATTCGGACGAGCGCAAAGAGGAACAATCGTTTTCTCTGACACTTCCACGCATAGAAGAATGCCTAAGTCAGAGAAATGCGATTAAGCAGTGCAGTACATAGATACTGTAGCAGCATGCCAACATCACTACCCCAATCGAGTCCAATTACGACGATCTAGGGTCACTATCACTGCTACTAGGGGTAGGTACAGAGGGGGGTATCATGTACACATGTGTGTTCCCTCTTTTCGGCTCAAGTGACTAACTACTACTACTACTACTACTACGATACTACTAGGAACTACACACACACACACACACACACATAACAATCGCATTAAGTTGTTGCACATGAGCAGACCCAATTTGGCGGGCCTCGTCCAACTGGTGCTCCCACGTTGGCGCAGTAGCGCAGGTTCTCCATCGAATTGCGAGATTGCCAGAACTCAAAGGTTCCAACCTAAACGTGTACACAATCCATGGCACGCCAGAAGTCGGGCCGGCAAACACACCGCCACGTCGCAGCCGAAATCATGGTAGCTGTATGGATAGTTGGTGGTCACTTCTCCTCTATCCCACTTGTCCACAAATAAGCCAAACTTGGTTCGGTTCTGGAATGGCGATGGATTTCGTGTGTTTAGGAGTTTAGGAACTTTAGGAGTTCAGGAAGTTTAGGAACTCGTATTGGCGCCTTCGTGCTTGCGGTTCAACTGAGCTACTAAATCCCCTTGAAAAAGAAATCCATGCTGTCATTGCCTGGGGCGACGCGACGGTCCATTCCCAATAGTCAGACAGGAGGGACAAGGGGCTTCCCACCTGTACCGCTTTTGTGGGGGGTTTCGAAAAGTAAGTGTGTGTGTGTGTTTTGGATAGCAAACTTTTAAATTTACCGCCTACCGTACTTTGGAGCCTTGCTCTTTGTAGACGCATTCGATGGGCTCTCGGAAGCGGACGCAGCTGACGCGCTCGATCTCACTGATCGCAAATGCGATATCGGCACTCACCTCCATAGGTGCGCTAGGCAACGTGATACATACACCGTATACATACATGCGGGCAGCGTATGGCCTAGTGGTAGAGAATCAGCCTCTTGCACGCACGGCTCTGGGTTCGACTCTTGACGGACCCACTAGGATCGAGTATGTACTTCCCTCTCAATGGTCTTCCTCGTGCCGTCGCTGCCCTAGATTACAGATAGCGTTCTTCCGAATGTCTGTGGCTAATTACCTATGCGGCTCTAGACGGGAAGGCGTCATGGAGATGAGTACCGTATGCCATATGGGCCATTGACAGCCTGCTAGCGTTGCCCCTAATCCAACAACAACAACCTACTATGCCCCAATTCGCACTGGGACAATATTGGGACATTTGAACCTACACGTTGCGCGTTTATTCAATTTGGTAAACCGTATGTGTGTATACCTACAAAATCTCACCTTTGGTTTACTACTGTACTGTACGTTTGGCGTGGTGAATCCGTTTATGATGTCACGTGCGTAAATACAACAACCAAATACTTGGTTACGGTACCGTAGTGTTGTAAATGGCAAAACGCCATCTTCCCAGAGGTGGCTTGGATTGGTCACCACGTAAGCGTCGGTCGACTAAAAAATTTCAATTTTTTTTGGTCAAGTGCAATTAAATAATTGCAAACCCAAGCGAGAAATTCAAGACCGAGCGTCAGGCAAGCCAAGTTGGTTCTCAGCATTGCAGTCTCTTGTGTGGAGTCAATGACAAAAGCAAAGGCGAAACACGAAGCGTCGAAAGTGACGCAAGAAGGAAGAGCGAGAATGCTATATTTAAATGCCGCTTGACATTTGATACGCCCAAGCAAAACATTGTTGCGCGGTACGAAAATACAGGCCAAAATGACGCAAATAGTGAACCACTCGCGCTATCTGTATCTCGCACACATTTCGAGAAATGTAATGCGGATGATGCGCGATTATTCGCTGCATCGTCACTCGTATCCTTCAGCCAGGCTAATTGCGTTGATGACGTCATCCAACACTTTAAAGGGTTACACATACGCGGCAACTGGACACATTCGATCGCGAGGGAGCGTTTTTGCTCTGTTTACATTTTTTGCGTGTTTTGACGTTGCAATCCACCGCGTCATGCAACAAATGTTTTTTTCTTGCAGAAATCGTCCTGACGCGTTTTTGCATCGGACGGAATTTGCCTGGCGGGTCCGAAAAAACTCGCTCAGACGCCTTTTTTTCCCAGAGAGATTTTCTTAACCTACGCCATTCAAGTTAGTCAGTAGAACTTGTCGTTGAGGTGGCGCCCCGCCTAAAACCCTCTGCAATTTGCAGAACAAGCAACAGCGATGGGATATGTTGCCCTTGGTTGGTTGTTTTACGGCCCTATGTCGTGTCGGCAGTGCCAGATCAAGTTCCAGCGCAGCGCCCCATCCAAAAAAGTTCCGCGTATGGGCGCGTGAGTGGAACCGATATATATCCGCCCCATTCTACCCTCTACCCCCTTCGCCTGCCTCCATTGCCACCCCTCCACCCATTGCCGACATTGTGGGCGTGTCGCGCTAGTGCCACCCCCCCCCCCCCCCCTTCACCCAGACTCTTTCTTTAGCGTTAGCTGAGTGCCTCTCTGTAAGAGGTCAAAGGGAGACAAGCACAACAGCGTTACCCACGCAGTGAGTATTGTGCACGCGCACCGTAGACATTGCGTCACTATTTGATTAACAGCAAACAAGATCAACAGTCTCTATCTAACGCATACTGTGATCGTGAGCGCCCAAACAACTTATCTACGCAGTGAATCCTTTTTGGAGTGGTCTGAGCGGTTAACGGGCACTGTCAACGCACCGGAATAATCGTACGCGTCGGTCGCATGAAATATATTTTTCCGGCGTTTGATAAACAGCGCGGCGCGGCGCGGCGCGGCGCGGCGCCGCGCCGTTTATACAATACCGAAAGAGGCAAGCAGCGACCCGAAGTACTGTAACGTTATATTTTTAAAATCCCTTATTCTTGCAAAATGTCGTTGATGAGGCGAAGTGTCTGGAGGAGCGACATCTGCTGTACGACAATCGATTCAAAATGCATCGTCGGCCACCACCCGTACAATGGGACATTGTGCGTCTCGCCAACCGTTGGGGAGCAACTCGTAAGTCCTACCACGGTCATAACCTATGCGAATTCGAATTAGGTAGGTGCCAACGACCGTTCTCGTCACGCGCCTTTCGCCCCTGCGCAATCCATAGTTCGGTTAGACGTCGAGCGTCACAATGCTCGCGCGAAACGTTTGAGAGCGAAGTGAACGTCGGCGTTGGCGAGTTGGCGGCGTCGGTCGCCAACGCGGCCTCCGGTCGCCTGTCGAGTGTCGACCTACTCGATGCAAGCGCTGCCGGCCCACGTTCTCGCGAGTCGGCGACCAAGGGCGCCGACGCCGTCGACGCGGCGTGAGTGCAGCTGTGTACTGGACCTGGGTAACCTGTGCAACTGTGTGACACTAACCCCACCAGAAGCGTGACCAATACTGCGCAGACCGCCTACACAGAAACAAACAGCGCTTGCATAGAAACAGGCGCGTGGCGAACGGCGAATGCGGCACACACTACAGAAACGCCATTCCTATGCCAGTTGATTAATCACTGCATCGTATTGGTCCTCAAGCTGAGCAGCTCACCCAGTGGCCTCGAAGTCGGCGTCGACAGATCCGTCTACGCGCGTCAGTGGTCGACTGGAGTGGCCTCGGCGGTGACTGCAGGGCGCGCGTTCAACTCGATCGCCGTCGTCAGCCTGCACCATAACCAGTTGCTTGCTTGTACCGTTCTCGAGATCGCGGATGGCTGTACTGCAGCATCGGCCGGTGCAGTGCCGTCGCCTCCTCGCCTCTGTTCATCGGCCGTCACCTCCCTCCTTCACGTTTGCAACGGCGTCCGCTGCAGCTGCAGCAGTCTCAGCCAGCACCTTGACCTGCAGCTTCGACGGCAGCCTGCAGCAGCGTGCCTGCCCGCTCTCCATACCGGTCGCCAGAACCAGCGGCGTCGTCACCACTTGCGGTGCAACCATCGTACGCCGCCAACTGATCCATTTTGTGATGGACGAGGATTTGCGCTCTTGGACACTCAGGCGCATTTCTCGCATTGGAACGTCAAGAATTGTCACTTTCAATTGAACGTTACAGTATTTTTCGACGCTTTTGGCGTCTTTTGACACTTTATAAAAAGCGTGGCGTTTCGTCTAAACAGCTCCGCGCCGCGCCGCGCCGGCGTTTGATAAAAAGCGCGGCGCGGCGCGGCGCGGCGCGGCGCGGCGCGGCGCGGCGCGGCGCCGCGCTGTTTATACAAAACGCCGCGCTTTTTATAAAGTGTCAAAAGACGCCAAAAGCGTCGCAAAATACTGTAACGTTCAATTGAAAGTGACAATTCTTGACGTTCCAATGCGAGAAATACGCCTGAGTGTCCAAGAGCGCAAATCCTCGTCCATCACCAAATGGATCACTTGGCGGCGTACGATGGTTGCACCGCAAGTGGTGACGCCGCTGGTTCTGGCGACCGGTATGGAGAGCGGGCACGCTGCTGCAGGCTGCCGTCGAAGCTGCAGGTCAAGGTGCTGGCTGAGACTGCTGCAGCTGCAGCGGACGCCGTTGCAAACGTGAAGGAGGTGACGGCCGATGAACAGAGGCGAGGAGGCGACGGCACTGCACCGGCTGATGCTGCAGTACACCCATCCGCGATCTCGAGAACGGTACAAGCAAGCAACTGGTTATGGTGCAGGCTGACGACGGCGATCGAGTTGAACGCGCACCCTGCAGTCACCGCCGAGGCCACTCCAGTCGACGACTGACGCGCGTAGACGGATCTGTCGACGCCGACTTCGAGGCCACTGGGTGAGCTGCTCAGCTTGAGGACCAATACGATGCAGTGATTAACCAACTGGCATAGGAATGGCGTTTCTGTAGTGTGTGCCGCATTCGCCGTTCGCCACGCGCCTGTTTCTATGCAAGTGCTGTTTGTTTCTGTGTAGGCGGTCTGCGCAGTATTGCTCAAGCTTCTGGTGGGGTTAGTGTCACACAGTTGCACAGGTTACACAGGTCCAGTACACAGCTGCACTCACGCCGCGTCGACGGCGTCGGCGCCCTTGGTCGCCGACTCGCGAGAACGTGGGCCGGCAGCGCTTGCATCGAGTAGGTCGACACTCGACAGGCGACTGGAGGCCGCGTTGGCGACCGACGCCGCCAACTCGCCAACGCCGACGTTCACTTCGCTCTCAAACGTTTCGCGCGAGCATTGTGACGCTCGACGTCTAACCGAACTATGGATTGCGCAGGGGCGAAAGGCGCGTGACGAGAACGGTCGTTGGCACCTACCTAATTCGAATTCGCATAGGTTATGACCGTGGTAGGACTTACGAGTTGCTCCCCAACGGTTGGCGAGACGCACAATGTCCCATTGTACGGGTGGTGGCCGACGATGCATTTTGAATCGATTGTCGTACAGCAGATGTCGCTCCTTCAGACACTTCGCCTCATCAACGACATTTTGCAAGAATAAGGGATTTTAAAAATATAACGTTACAGTACCTCGGGTAGCTGCTTGCCTCTTTCGGTATTGTATAAACAGCGCGGCGCCGGGAAAAACCGATCCATGTTCACCATGTTCACCAAGCCTTCGTTATTTCGGTGCGATATTTTTCTCTCTTGTCTCTCCGTCTCGCATATCTCTAAACCGGGGGGGGGGGGGGTAGGTTATCGGGTGACCGAGGGCATGCACAACACATAGGTGTGATGAACGACGCTGTTTTCGCCGAGGTGCTGGATCAAGCATCGGAGTGGGCGCAGGTGTACGAGGAGAACATCACGAGCGTCCTCGAGCATCCCAACTCGGACACGCCCATCTGGCACGTGCTGGACGGCGAGCACCGCGTCACGGTGCGCGTCGTCGAAAAGGAGGCGTTCGCGTTGGAATGCGCGCGCTGCCGTCACCTGCCCGCCAACAAATTCGTCTGCGCGCACGCGCTCGTGGTTGCGCACGTCAACCGCCGTCTTGAGACGTACTTGACGTCGACAGTGGACCGCTGGCACGAGGACGGTCGACACGGCCACTTCCGTGTGGCCACGCAACGCGCGGCGGGTGAGAAGGGTCAGCAACGTCGGCATGGAGGCGCGAACAACACAAAGACGACTGCCGTACTGCGCTGCATTCCTCACCCGGCACTGACCAACACCGTAATGGCGGCACTTTTAAATTTGTTTTGTCTTATGGACTGCACCGCTGCCTCGTCACGTACGTTTGTAGGTTCCACTACCAAAAGCTGGTTCGCTAGACTTGCCGACCCGAGAGCAGCTCGAGCGAATCCGCTCTCCTCAGCCGATGGTGTTCTCGGAACCGTTTCACAACGGAGAGAAGTTTCGCTTCTACCTCCTTGCCGAATGGCGTCAACTGGGCCACAAGCACAAGGAGTGCGTGGCTTGCAAGGTCCTGATACTCTGACTACTGCTACTCATCCCAGTCGTCAGGCCCTGGGGGTGGGGGTAAATGGCTGGACTGGGGGGAGGTTGATGGCCCGAGTAAAGGGGGGGGGGGGGGGTAAAAGGCCGTAAAAGGTGGAGCGGCCCCAAAATTGGTTGGGGTGTGGGTATATGTCCAGAATGTAGAAATTGTGAACCAAAATGTGTGCTTGATACCACGATAGTTCAGATTGAGTTGCCAGCGACAACGCTTCCGCCAGAAGATCTCGTGGTGGTGCACCGCGAGCGCTTCTATATTCCCCCCGAGAAGCGCCACTCTACGTCCCAAACGCGCGACATGGTGCTGCACTGTCGTTACAGCTGCGTGGTCGCGCGCTATCCCTACTTCATGAGTCGGCTGCTCGACTCGTCCGCAGTCAGCGGCAAAGTGGAGCTGTCGCACTGCGAAAAAAATCCGCGCCAACTTTGGGGTTTTTCTTTAGGCGAAAGTGATGCGATCTGCGGGAGCTGCGTAAATAGAGCAGGGATGGGATCGTAACAAATAGGATCTCTGTGTCAACTTGTCATTTCGATGCGGGTTTGCATAATTTGCTGTGAGATGCGCGCACTAGATGGGGGTGGGCGGGTCTGTTGGCTGTTGCTGTTGCGCTAGTCGCTCTGGTTGACTTTCGCTCGCTCGTGACTTTTTTGTGAGTCTTGTGAAATGGTTTGTTGCGACTCTGTTTACTACACAACTGCTGCGCCACAACGTACAACAGACGACAACTCGACATCAAGCTGGAATAATAAGCAGTTCAGTAAAAGCAGACCTGAAACGCAAAAATTAAAACAATAAAAACAAGATAAATAATAAAAACTTATTAACATGGAAGTGCTATGAATGAAAGAACAGACGCAAACATTTCAAATAAACAAAATTAATATTGTTTCTAAAAGCCTTTGACGGAGAGACATGAGAAAAAGTGTCGCACCGAAATAACGAAGGCTTGGTGAACATGGTGAACATGGTGAACATGGTGAACATGGATCGGTTTTTCCCGCGGCGCCGCGCCGCGCCGCGCCGCGCCGCGCCGCGCTTTTTATCAAACGCCTATTTTTCCGAGTTTTTGAAAAGTTTATTCGGAGATTGATCGAAATTTTCTAGTCTCTCTCAAGGATGTTTTGAAGCCGAATAGAAGCTGTTTGAAGGTCGTGCCTAAAGGTGAACATTTGTAGAATGTAAACGTGCGTTTGAACGGACCATAACTCGTCGGCAAACCATTTTTTTTCTTAATATAGACACTAGAAAATAGAAATTGATTTTTTATTGTTATTCTCATTTCGCGACGCGTTCGTTGGGCCCACAGCGCGTCAGCTTTGACGGCCAGTGGCCACTGCCGCGTTCCATCCGTTTGCCACATTTATCAATTTTTATTATTATTTTTTTATTACTCCCATTCGTTTAGTTAGTTGTCCAAGGAGGAAGAAGGAGGATGGCGCGTTGCGGTCGGCAGTTCGGCCTGCTGCTGTGGAAGAGCTGGCTGCTGCAGCGACGCGCCTTCTGCTGGACCATCTTCGAGCTGATCTTGCCCATCGCCATCATCTCCCTGCTGCTGCTGCTTCTATTGCTGCCCAGACACAACATTTCGCCCGACGCCGAAACCACCAGACCGGTTGGGGGGGGGGGGGGGGGGGGGGGGTGCCTCACGACCACATAATATGGCGTTCGGACCCTGCCTATGTTTGCCCCCCCCCCCCTTCTTCCAGCCAGAACTTACGCGCACAGGGGTAGATTGGGTCAAAAGCCGGGGGGGGGTGGCTAAGGGTTTGGGGGGGAAGGGGGTCTCCTGCCGTCCCGCCGGGTTCGAAAATTTTGGAGGAGGGGTGGTCGAAGTGGAAGATTTCGCCCCAGGCCAAAATAGTGTGTAATTTGGTGCTTTTTGGTCGAAAATGTGGTCGGAATATATATTGACACGAATATATATATCAAATCTATATATACATATATATATACGAATATATATATATATATATATATACATATATATACACTATATATACATATATATACGAATATATATATATATATATATCACCAGGGTTGCATAAAAAAAAAATTTCAAGTTTTTTTTTTAAATTAAAAAAAAAATTTTTTTTTTAAAAAAAAAATTTTTTTTTTAAATTGACTTAGGAGCCATCAAAGACGCCAAATACCTGTACTATAAGATACTTTTAGCCTATTAGAGTGTCAAACACAAGTACTAGTGCTTCCCTAAAGCCTTTAGAAGCGTATTTAGCATCGTTTTAGTCAAATGGTGACAAAGCCGCTGCCTCTAAATGGTCGTGTACGGTATCGCACTATGTTGGGAACCAGTTGGGAACCCCAAAAAGAGCTTGGTTTTGGTGCTAATAAGCAAGTTTATGCATGAATAACTACTAATTGTACCATCTAAACACCATTTAAACGCTTTTTTGCCACTCAAAAGCTAAATTTTGCCCAAAAACAGAGAATTTTTTTTTTAATTAAAAAAAAAAATCCAACTTTTTTTTTTTTTTAAAAAAAATTTTTTTTTTAAAAAAAAAAACTTTTTTTTTAAATTGTGCAACCCTGTATATCACGGAATATATATATCAAAAAACGAAATTTTGGTCGTATAATATTGACACGCACATTCGCTGGACGCGTTCAGAACATGACGTTCGAGTCGGTGTCGGTGGCTGGCAGCGCTGCCGACGTGGCCTCTGGCGACGACGACACCCACTACTACTCTTCTGGTGTGCGCGAGGACCACATGCTGGCCTTGGCCAAGGAGGGCGGGCGCCGCGGCTGTCAGCCCTCCCTGGGGGACGGCAATTTCAGCCTCTACTACAGTCCCGCCGGACGACACCTCAACGACACCATGACCGCCCTCGAGGGCCGGTTCGGTCAGCTCAGAGTCGAGGGTGCGTGCGTGCCTATGGGGGGGGGGGGGGGTGTGGGTGTTGTTGGATTTGGGGCAACGCGAGGTGGCCGTGAAGTGAATGGCCCGAATAGCATAGCCATCTCCATGACGCCTTCCCCGGTCTAGAGCCGCGCAACTAGCCAAAGACCTTCGGGAAGAACGCTAGGGCAGCGATTTCACGAGAAAATCCATCGAAAGGGAAGTCGGTCTAGTGAGTCCATCAAGAATCGAACCCAGCCAGAACCGTGCGCGCAAGATGCCGATTCTTGGCCACTAGGTCATACGCTGCCGGCATGGGGGGGGGGGGTGGCTCACTGCCCGTCTTCCGAGGTTCTTGACAGCACCGAAATGACCGGAACGTTACCCCCGACGCGTTCTTGAGGGAGAGAAAAAAAAGTCGATGGTGTTCATTTTTCTGTATGCGACACGTGAGAAATGGCTGCTAGTTGACAATGACAACTTGTTCAACTCCGTCCAACTGACCTGACACTAGGGGCCAGGGGGGGGTGCACAATTCCAACATAGTCTTGTCCCCCCCCGCCTGAACTTTGTTTCCTGGATCTACCCCTGCTTGGCACAGACCCCCCTGGGGCAGCTTTTCGTGCTTGCTGAACTCTCAAACGCCCCCATGGTTCAGGTTTCGCGTCGGAGTGGGCGATGCGCGAGGCGGTGGTGGGGCGGACGCTGGCGCGGCTGGAGAGACTTCGAGAGGACAGACGAGCGTTGTCGGCAGACGATGACGATGACGATGACTCGTTCAAGGGCTGGGACCGCACCTACTACTGGAGCAGCAGCGTCATCTGCGACGCCGCCATCATCGGTTCGGCTCGCGTGCACGCGCGTGCGGGCACGCACGCTCTGGCACGCACGCACCGGCCAGTGCGCGCACCGGCTGGCACGCACGCACGCACCAGCATACATGCACTGGCACGCGCGAATTGACACGCGCGCACTGGCACGCACCCGCTGGCACGCACGGACTGGCACGCACGCACCGGCACGCGCGCACCGGCACGCACGCACGCACTGGCGCGCGCATGAGCACGCACGCACCGACACGCACGCACTGGCATATACACGCACCGGCACGCATGGAGGCGCGCATTCGCGATGATCGCAGGGGGCGTGGACGTGGCCGGTGGCTCTGGGGAAGCGCAGAGGATCGCGCTGGGCCTGGGCACCGTCGGCAACACGTGGCTGACGACGACCGTGCAGTTCGACTCTCCCGGACGTGTGCCCGGCTTCTACTACGACTCGGGATTTCTCACCATCGAGCAGGGCGCGTTCTCTCTCTCTCTCTCTCTCTCTCTCTCTCTCTCTCTCTCTCTTGTCGACATCGCAGTTGTTGTGAACTCTATGTTACACTGCCAACACGCTGTAGAAGGAGGTTTCAGAATGCGCCTAAAAGCAATTCTAAATGGCTTTTGAGCTGCTTACAGTGAATCAATCTATTTTATGGTGAAGCAAAGATCCCCACTGAAGCGGATACTAGAAGCTGCACCTACCCCCCCCCCCCCCCAAGTGCAGATGACTTGAAGAAAGCTTTTGGCTGCCAAGCTGGAAGGGTTTCTTCTGCATCTCAGTTCACAATTCCCCCTTGCTACTGAACTGCGAATGTGTGTAATTGCTCAAAATATACTGCCACATGCGTGTTTAGCCGTTGCTGCCTCGCTCCACCCAGAGTTGGATGAGGGCTCATTCGCGCTGAAGGCCATGCCATTCTACCTGCAGATGCCTACAATGGAAATGATCATCAGTAGTTTTGTGCCCTACTTTTTGATGGGTGCTCTACTGGTCAGTGTCATGTACATCGCTCGCAGTGTCAGTCTGGAAAGACAGAGTGGCATTCACGTGAGGGTTTTTTTTGGGTCAAGAACGTAGTTTCAATCACTCCTGGGGCGGTTGGTGTTGTTGTTGTTGTTGTTGGATTAGGGGCAATGCTAGGAGGCCGTCAATGGCCCATACAGCATACCCTTCTCCATGACGCCTTCCTGTCTAGGGCCATGCAATTAGCCAAAGACTCTCAGAAGAACGCCATCTATAATCTAGGGCAGCGATGGCACGAGAAAATCCATAGAAAGGGAAGTCCTCGGTCTAGTGCGTCCATCAAGAGTCGAACCCACGACCTCGCGCGCAAGAGGCCGATTCTTTACCACTAGGCCATACGCTGCCCTACAACCGTGGGGCACTGTCAGTGACTTTGTTGTTTCTCTGCAGGAATACATGAAGGTGATGGGTCTGAGCTCGTCCACACAGTGGCTTGCCTACCTAGCATCGAGCTATATCAAGCTGCTGATCATCTTTACGTGGGCATCGATCGTCTCGTACATTCTGATCGGCTCCTTCGTCCTCTCGATGCTCTTCTTCATCACATTTGCCCTCTACGGGGCATGCGTGATCTATTTCGGCTTCTTGATGTCTGTCATTTTCAAGTCGGGTAAGCCAACAGCTACTTCTCTGTCATTTACTGACTCTGGCATAGCCAGAGGGGAGTGGGGGGGGGGGGGGGTGGCACAGGGTATACCACCCTGAAATAATAGAATTTAACAATGTCTCTCTGCAAAAACAGGGGTCGTGTTGGGGCGCCCCCCCCCCCCCTGGCCATTGCCATCCCAGATAATTTCTGCAAATCCCTCTCTCAATATTGGACCAATTGGGTCAAGATGCGTGTTTTTGTTTCCTTTTCAGTGTCTAAGCCAAACCAAAAAGCCTCTAAATAGGCTATTTAGACCTTATTTGGACCCATTTTGTACCAAAAGTACCCATTTACAAGCTCTTTTGGTGTGAAATCTCATGTCGACGCCCCCCCCCACGCTTCCCACACTTTCCTATACTGGACATTTTACCCCAGATGGCGGTCTAGAACCCCCCTCCCCCCTCGATACTCAGATACCTCCTAGCTTCAGGCGCAACCTACACTCTATGACACTGTTCACTGATGCGTTTGTCTTTAGCAAACGCAGCGACACTGATGAGTTTCCTGTTGTATCTGGCTCTGGCCGTACCCTCTCCATGGATGAATGGCTGGGTGGGCTCCAAAGCACTCCTGCGGCCGCTCTTCTGTCTCGACTTTCACTTCCCCTACGTGAGGGCTGGCGATCTGATCAGAAAGCATCACTTTGAGGGTGAGTGCGTAGTTTCACCTTTGTTGGATGTCCACAAACATAGTTCCCCCCCACTCCACCCTGGAGATTGAAAGCGGAGACACGAATATTCAGGCGTTCTCTCTCCTGCCCAGTACATTTTCCATCGCGGCTCCTTCACGGATCCCATAACGATCTTGGGCTATTGGGGCGTTTTGTTGCTGGACCTGCTGATCTACGCTGCATTGACCGGCTACATCGATGCCGTCTTCCCTGGTGGTAACGCCGTCGCCCAGCACCCGCTCTTCTTCTTGTCGGTGAGCAGTTTCTTCGATTTCTGTCGCTCTTTGGAGCCCGAAATCCCCAAAAGTGATATTTTGGTGCGTTCTCGACACACACCGAAATATTGCCCATTTAGTACGCGTACTGGTGTCCCGGCCGCGTGGCGGAGACGAAGGCGCAGCGCAAGACGACGGTGCACGTGGAGGAGGCGGTGGACCAAGCAGATGGCCTGCAGATGTCAGCCGCCAGGCCGTCGGCGAAGCTCTCCCGAGCTCTCTCCACTGTCGAATCGCCCCCGCCCGACATGGAGCCCAAGGTGCAGTTGGCAGTGGCCACTGTGAATGAGATGGAGAGATCTCAATAAGGGGTAAAGCTGAGTTGACTTGACAGCTGACAGCTTTGCCAGCCATGGTGCTGGTGTCACACAACAGTGCCGTGGAAATGATTTCTATTGGAACTTTTGAATATTTTGAATATTTATGAATATTTGTGAATATTTTGATACGTGCCAAATTCGCGTGTATGTTTATGGACACTCCTGTGATTAGATGCTAATTTTCACGAAAAAGGAAGTGCACGAACGGTTAGGCGACGCAATTTGCGGTACTTTGGGTCGTCTTTTAGGTGCGAATTCTGGACCTGACCAAGTACTGGGAAGCGAAGTGGAAGAGCCAAGTGGTCGCGAAAGTCATGGAGTGGCTGGTGAGCTTTCTTTTTAGTTCAATGATTACTATCTCAAGTAGACGATAGGCCACGTT
Source organism: Paralinhomoeus sp. GSCO2_6 (assembly GCA_030248085.1). Lineage (NCBI taxonomy): Eukaryota > Metazoa > Nematoda > Chromadorea > Monhysterida > Linhomoeidae > Paralinhomoeus > Paralinhomoeus sp. GSCO2_6. Next base: position 109,951 of record JASAMY010001689.1, on the reverse strand, counting down.
TCGCTTTGCTTCTTGAAGTAATAATGGTGCGGTAATATTGTTTCTTGGCTCGTGTACAAACGCTTGAGTTGCAGTTCCATTGTTCATTAACAAACCGCCATCAAGCGAATAGTGCTGGTACGAGCATTTTCCAAATCTATTGTGGCGTGAAACGCTTTCCAGACCTTTTTTTAAATCAGTTGATAACTCTGGCGTGTAGACAATAGACCAATTTGGTTTAGTTTCGTATGAAGTGTTGTTGCTCTGCGTGTACACAAACGCCTGCTTTCCAGACCTTTTTTTAAATCAGTTGATAACTCTGGCGTGTAGACAGTAGACCAAATTTGGTTTAGTTCCGTATGAAGTGTTGTTGCTCTGCGTGTACACAAACGCCTGACTTGCGAGTCGCTTCACTAATGAACCATCGAAATTCCTTCCATCGGGACCATAGTGCTTTTGTCAACATCTTCCAAATTATATTAGTGTGGAGTGAAACGTTCTCCAGACGGGCAAGAGTCAGAAAGAACGCCGGCCGGCGGTGGATGGCCTGTCGTTGGACGTCTTCCCAGACCAGGTCACCGCCCTGCTGGGACACAACGGCGCCGGCAAGTCCACCACCTTCTCCGTCCTTTGCGGTAGGGTGCACGCACGCAAGCACTGACCCCCCCCGCGGGGCTTACCGTGACACATCGGTGTCGGCACGGGGTGGGGGGGGGGGCGGGTCAGGTCACCCCCCCCCACAAAAAATCATCCACGCGCCCCCCCCCCCCAGTTTGGCTGGCCAGTGTCACACCGCTGCCGCACCAGCCCGCACGCAGGCGCGCGCGCGCGCGTACGCACGCACGCACGCGCAGTGTGCCTCTTTGTACAGGCCTGACGTACCCTTCGGAAGGAACGGCGGTGGTGGACGGCTTCGACATCCGCAACGCGATGCCCCGCATCCGCCATCAGCTCGGCCTCTGCCCACAGCACAACGTGCTCATCCGCGAGTTCTCCGTCAAGGAACACCTCGAGTTCTTCTGCAAGGTCACCCTCTCTCTCTCTCTAATGTCCCCTTAATCATAGGTGTACTGTGTTGGGTACTCCCCCCCCCCCCCCCCCCCCCCCCCCCGCCCTGCCAGTGTTTCTCAACCTCTCTGAAACGATATAGTGCGCGCGTTTTTGCGCGCTTTCATCAGTGTGTACGTCCAACAACACCAAATTTGAGCTGCCAAAAAGCGCCTATTGCCACGCTATTTTGGTGCACAATTCGGTTGTGGGTGATGCCCTGTCCCTCGAAGAAGACCGCGTGCGTGCGTGCGTCCGTGCGTGCGTGCGTGCGTGTGTGTGTGTGTGTGTGTGTGTATGTGTGTGTGTGTGTGTGTGTGTGTGTGTGTGTGTGTGTGTGTGTGTAGACCACCATTCGACCGTCCGCGCGTGCTTGCGTCTGTAGGCTTTAAATAATTGTTCGCTGTATTCGTTTAGTAGAAAATGTTTGGTAACTAACTCCCTGTTGCAGCTGAAAGGCCGTGAGTACAAGGTGGCGGATGCGGACGCGCTGTTGGAGCGCATCGGCCTGGCCGCGAAGGCGTCTGACCGCGCGAAGAACCTCAGCGGCGGTCAGTGCCGCAAGCTCTCCCTCTGCATCGCGCTCATCGGGGGCTCGGAGGTAAGGAGCAGACGCTATTTTGGTGCGGTATTCTTTTTTGTTGGGAGAACCAATGCTAACCATATAATGGAAGAAGCAAGTAACGAAAAAACTGCGATGCAATGGATGAACGAAGCGGTGTGGTATTGACGCATGGATAAAGGACGACGCAGATGTTGTTGCGATGTCAGACACTATGGGGGCAGTTTTGTCGCGTGTACGTATAACCGAGTTGAAACATCTACCTAAAGTCCAGGTCATTGTCGACCTATCATTGTGGACTGGATGTTTTTTGGCAAACTTTCTGTGGTGCTGGAGAATTAATTAAGAACATCATATATAAACGTGTAGCCCAGCTGGAGCTCCGATCTACACTGACCTTTATTTGCAAATCAGAAACCACCCATCCCACATCCCACACCAACCACCCATAACGGAAAGATTGCCCTAGGTAAGATCTTTGCAGTGGTATTTTAATTTTGTTTTTAGGCCCTACTTTAGAGCTATTGTGGTGCGTTTTGTGCGCGCCATTTCCGTGTGGCGTAAATCCAACGCCATTTTGGTGTGCTTTGCAGAAGAGCGCCAATATTTTGCAGCTTTAGCTGGGCTACACGTTTATATATGATGTTCTTAATTAACTCTCCAGCACCACAGAAAGTTTGCCAAAAAACCTCCAGTCCATGATGATTTGACATGGACTTTAGTATTGTTATTGTGCGCCCGTACCTAGTTCAAACTATGGGTCCGCTCCAGTGTGGTGACTGGCCAATGATTGCAGAGTGGATCCAAGTCCGGGGGGGGGGGGGGGGTACGTATCCTCAGGGAATCATGGTCATAACCCCCCCTATCATGGTCGGCAGAGTGGCGAACGAACAGTGGGGGCGGAGAGGCGCTCGCTCCCAACTAACCAGCCTAAAGAGGGCCTCAAAAATTGAGGTGCTGATCCTGGACGAGCCCACGTCAGGGATGGACCCGTCGGCGCGGCACGAGATGTGGACGCTGCTGCAGACGGAGAAGAGGGGCAGGACGGTGCTGCTGACGACCCACTACATGGAGGAGGCGGATCTGCTCGGTGACCGCATTGCCATTCTGGCGAAGGGCAAACTCCAGTGCGCTGGCAGCTCCATGTTCCTCAAGAAGCACTACGGTTAGCTGAAGCATACACGCACGCACGTGCACGCGCGCACACGCACGCACGCACAGCAGAGCCAGACGCTCAGCGCCAGTGCGTCGCTAATATGCAACACTTTGTCACCACATTGTCAGGCAGCGGCATGGCCTAGTGGCAAAAAACCGGCCTCTTGCGCGCAAGGTCCTGGGTTCGATTCTTGATGGCGCCACTAGATCGAGGACTTCCCTTTCCATGGATTTTCTCGTGCCATCGCTGCCCTAGATTACAGATGGCGTTCTTCTGAAGGTCTTCCGCTAATTATACGGCTGTAGACGGTAAGGCGTCATGGAGATGGGTAAGCTACATGGGCCATTGACGGCCTCCTAGCGTCGCCCCAAATCCAACAACAACACCAGATGTCAACCTGTATCCTGGGTCGCATCGCTCAGGTACACTGGCATTGTTGCATTGGGTGCGTAGTACGCAACGAACGCGTCACTTTGTCCTATGCGTCGTGTGTCACACATGCGCATTTACCGGCATATTTACATCTGTAGAATGTCTTGCTTATAGGCACCGGCTACCACGTGACGGTGTCTCTGCCTCCGCAGCTGTGCGAGCAGGAGCCGAAGCGTGCGGCCGAGCAGCAGAAGAGGGTGGCCGAGTTGGTGCAGGGCCGGGCCGAGAACGCGACGTTGGAGTGGCAGACCAAGACCGACTCCTGCTTCCTAGTGCCCGCCGCCGACAGACACAAGTACGTCTCTGTCTGTCTGTCTGTCTGTTTGTGTGTCGGTCTGTCTGCTGTCTGTCTGTTTGTGTGTCGGTCTGTCTGCCTGTCTGTCTGTGTCTGTCTGTCTGTCTGTGTCTGTCTGTCTGTCTGTTTGTGTGTCGGTCTGTCTGTCTGTCTGTTTGTGTGTCGGTCTGTCTGCCTGTCTGTCTGTTTGTGTGTCAGTCTGTCTGCCTGTCTGTCTGTGTCTGTCTGTCTGTTTGTGTGTCGGTCTGTCTGTCTGTGTCTGTCTGTCTGTTTGTGTGTCTGTCTGTCTGTCTGTCTGTTTGTGTCTGTCTGTCTGTGTCTGTCTGTCTGTCTGTTTGTGTCTGTCTGTCTGTCTGCCTGTCTGTCTGTGTCTGCCTGTCTGTGTCTGTCTGTCTGTCTGTCTGTTTGTGTGTCGGTCTGTCTGTCTGTCTGTCTGTTTGTGTGTCGGTCTGTCTGCCTGTCTGTCTGTTTGTGTGTCAGTCTGTCTGCCTGTCTGTCTGTGTCTGTCTGTCTGTTTGTGTGTCGGTCTGTCTGTCTGTTTGTGTGTCAGTCTGTCTGTCTGTGTCTGTCTGTCTGTCTCTCTGTTTGTGTGTCGGTCTGTCTGTCTGTCTGTTTGTGTCTGTCTGTCTGCCTGTCTGTCTGTGTCTGCCTGTCTGTGTCTGTCTGTCTGTCTGTCTGTTTGTGTGTCGGTCTGTCAGCCTGTTTGTGTGTCTGTCTGTCTGTCTGTCTGTTTGTGTGTCGGTCTGTCTGTCTGTCTGTCTGTTTGTGTGTCGGTCTGTCTGACTGTCTGTCTGTGTCTGTCTGTCTGTCTGTCTGTCTGTCTGTTTGTGTGTCGGTCTGTCTGCCTGTCTGTCCATCTTTCTGTCTGTCTGTCTGCCTGTCTGTCTGTGTCTGTCTGTCTGTCTGTCTGTCTGTCTGTCTGTCTGTCTGTCTGTCTGTCTGTCTGCATTCCTACTCAGGTCACTCACCACGGTTGCGAGTTGCCATAGGAATCGGTTGCAAATAGCGTAAATAGTGTGAAACAATCGGTCGGCTATTGAACCCAGTTGTTCTGCTTTAGAATCCTCCAATAAAATTTTGGAATGTTTCAAAGTTCTGCTGACCTGATCGGTGCTTAGGGCTTCCTTTCTTCAATATAGGAGGAACCTACCGTAAATCCTCCAATACAACCCCCCCCTCCAATAGTGCCCCCCCTCCAATAGTGCCCCCGGGTACGGCAAGGTTGAAATAATAGAGCCCCCCCTCCAATAGTGCCCCCGGGGGTAAGGGTATGTTGTGCCATGTGCTTTTATGGGCAAAAATATAGTGGTAGGTACATTTATATCGTGTATACACACTACTACTAACCAATAATAGTACGTTTCAGCAACTATTAGCGGTAAATCAACCATTAAATGTGGCAAAAGTGATCAAAATCACCGAAAAATCGGCAATTTTGACAGCGAAACTAGCATTACCATTCAAAATTTTTAGGTTGAAATAATAGAAGCCCCCCCTCCAATAGTGCCCCCCCTCCAATAGTGCCCCCCCCTCCAATAGTGCCCCCCCCTCCAATAGTGCCCCAGGTAAGGAGAGGTTGAAAAAATAGTGCCCCGGGGGCACTATTGGAGGATTTACGGTAGTTGACAATACTACGATCAATAAACTGAGATAGAAGTTGCCCCCCGCTTTGACTGAGATGGAACAACTGTTTCAGCGCTTGTTGTTAGCGCAGTAGATTTGCAAGCGGTCTCGCTGCGGTGCGCTGGTTCCTTTAACCATTCCATTCTTGCGTGAAAGTGTGCAGCAGTCAGTGCACAGACTGTGGTCTATACAAGCATCGGTTGCGCAGCTTCATCTCGCTGATCGAGGAGCTGGAGCGGAATCAGCAGCAGCTCGACATCGCCCACTTTGGCGTCTCCGTCACCACCATGGACGAGGTCTTCGTCAAGTGAGTGCGTGCGTGCGTGCGTGCGCGTACGCGTGTGCGTCCATACGGTTTGCACGACCAGATGAGAGAGATACTAATGAGAGAAGTTGAACAGAGCCCCTCTCCGTACGTGTTGGAATCAGAAATTACTATTGCGGTGGTGTGGTCGACGAAGAACATTGAAAGCCCCTACGAGCAGTCACAAGTAGTCTCATTGAAACATTTGTGGGGGGGGGGGGGCAAGCTCGCGCGTGGTTGCTATCTGTTTTCCCCCTTTGCGACGGATTTGCATCTACCGTACACCCGCCAATAAGCCCCCCCCCCTCAAATAGAGGGTAGGTTGAGAATTTGAGCTCCCAGGGATTAATTACTCGGGGGATTATTTTCCTGACGTTGCATGACATTTGTCTGGTCGAGGCCCGCGCACACATCGGCACGCACGCAAGCACACTAACACACACACGCACACACACACACACACACACACACACACATATGGGCACACACACACACACACACACACACACACACACACACACACACACACACACACACACACGTACGTTAACACACACACTGACAAATGGTCGATCTGAGCTGACCACCTCTCTCTCTCTCCCGCAGAGTGGGCGAGCTGGCGCACGGCCAGACGGCCGATGGGGACCTGAAGGACGCCGATGGTGCTGGTGGTGGCGGTGCGGCGTCTGTGCACGCGGACGGTTCGTCCTCGCACCACTCTGAGCAGCTGGATCTGATCGCCGATCAGCCGTCTCGTGCCGCTCCCAAGACGGCCAACGCCGCGCTGGCGCTCTGTCAGCAGCTGCTCGCGATGCTCCAAAAACGCTTTCTCTACAGTCGACGCAACTGGAGCCTCCTGCTGCCCCAGTTCCTGCTGCCCCTGCTGATCTTTGGAGTGGCCTTGGTCATCACCAATGTGGACTTCGCGCCGGGACAAGAGCCCCCGCTGAGTATCGACGTGGACACGCTGGCCAAGGGCACGGTCGTGCTGACCAGGACGCATGGGGGCTCGGAGAAAGAGAAGAGGGTCATTGAGAGGTGGGTAGAGTCGGGACAGACTACGGTAATTATGCACTCTAACTACCCCCCCCCCCATGAATGAACACCCCGTGTCAATGCCAAACTTGTCCAGCATTGGGGATTATGCGTGGTTTCCTCGTGCTGTGTCGCTGCCCTAGATTGCAGTTGGCATTCTTCCGAATGCCTTTGGCAGTCCTTGTGGTCAATGTGCCTCAAGACAGGCTGTCGTTTTGGTTGGGCACGGTATGTTATATGGGCCACTCTCCTAGCGCCGCCCTTGGTCTAAAATCGAAAACCAACACACAAAAAAAAACAATACCCTTCCATTCCAGGTACAAGTCCCAGTTCGCCGACGGTTCCGTCTCTTTCACGGAGATACCCTCCGAGCAATCCGTCGACCAGTTCATCCTGTCCGAATACACCACCAAGGGTGACTCGTTCGTCAGCTCCAGCTACATCGTCGGCCTCTCCGTCGCGCTCGACGAAAGCTCAGGCCGACTGCGACTCGAGGCGCTCTACGACTCAAGCTACGTGCACTCGGCGCCGCTGGCACTGCTACTGGCCCAGAACGCCCTGCTGGCAGAGGGCAAACCTTACCTCCAGCTAGTGAACAAGCCGATTCAATTCGATCTGGGCGACATGGGCCCCGCCGGCTCCCAAGGACCGGTGGGCAAGCGCCTGGACGAAAAGGGAGAGGTGGTCAGGAGCGGCTACGTCGTGGAGTTGGGGGTGATCTGCTTCATCATGGCCTTCGTCGTCTGCAGCTACGTCACGGCCCTGGTCAACGAACGGGCCGTAAGCGCCAAGCACATGCAGGTAAGGGCGTGCGTGCGTGCGTGCCTGCGCGCGAGGTGCGGATGACCTGCGATGCAGATCGCACGCACTCGTGGACAGACGGACAGACAGGCAGACAGACCGTACCTGTAACCGGGTCTGAAAGAGTGGAGGGGGGAGTAAATGGCCAAATTCTGGGGGGTGTGGAGCAAAAAGTGGGGGGTCGCTGGCCATTCTTTAAGTTATACTTGTATTTTTTGGTTAAAAATGGGCATAAATAGGGTCTAAACAGTGTTATTGAGCTGTTTTATGGTCATATAACACTGAAAAGCACTGAAATACACCAACATTTACTCACCTTTATCGTTTTAGACTGAGTGAAAATCCCTTGGGAAAATTCTGGGGGGGGGGGGAGGGTTGGGGGGAGTTGGAAAAATTCTGCGGGGCCGCCACCCCCCCCCCCCCCCCGCCCCCTAGTTACAGGTATGAGACAGACAGGTGGACAGACAGACAGCAAAAATGTTTGCAGTTCCTGGCCGGTCTGCACCCGGTGACGTTCTGGCTGGGCAACTTCCTCTACGACCTGGCGCTCTACTCGATTCTGGTGACCATCGTCTGCGTGACTCTCTGGCTGCTCGACTACCCCGCGTGGTTCGCCGACTGGGCCTTCCTCAAGTTCCTGGCGCTGCTCTACGTCTACGCGTGGGCGGCGCTGCCCTACAATTACCTCTGGCACTTCATGTTCACCTCGCCCACCAAGTGCAGCATCCTGCTGCTGCTCATGCTCACCGTCGGGGGTAGGCGAGGCAGTGAGCGCGTGCGTGCGTGCGTGCGTGCGTGCCTTTATTTGTGTGTGGGCCGCTTCTGGCCTCTCTTTGGTCACACAATTGACCGCTGCTGGTGAGAGATGAGGCCCAGTGTCAGCCTGCCTGCCTGCCTGCCTGCCTACGTGCGTGCGTGCGCGCGCGCGTGCGTGCAGGCAGGTACGTGTATTGGCCTTGCGCATCCGTGCACAAGAAACGTTTCTATTGACGTCTGTTGCCTGTTCACATTTAATTGCTCCGCTCCCCTGCTCACAACGTGGAACCGTTCACTCGCACAGCGCTGCTGCCAGCGCTGCTGGAGTCTCTCGTGACGATGCTGGCCATGTTCGTCTTGCGCGGTCCCCGGGCGGTGTGCGGCTGGTTCTTCCGCCTGCTGCGCTTTCTCTTCCCTCTGCTCGTGCCCAACTACGCGCTGGCCTTCACGTTCGAGTACATGTACGAGGGACACGGTCGGGGCCAGCACGACGTCTGCGCCGAGCGCAAGCCGTCCGGGGAGGCGCTCGATGATGGAGGCGGTGGCGCCGACACGGCCGCGGTGGTCTTCTACGGACTGATGGTGGAGGGCGCGCTGCTCTGGCTGGCCGTCTTCGCCATAGAGTTCGACTGGTGCCGTCTGCTCTGCTACGGCATGGGCTGCGCCAGGCAGAGCCCGAGATGGTTCGCGAGACTCAAGGGAGGGGGCGGCAGGAACGACCCGCAGGGACAGGTGCGCGGAGAGTTCGTGTAGACCTTGGAGAAACACAGGGGGGTAGGCTGGAGCACAAGATCGCTTGTGTTATACTTTGAACCGGGAATTGGGCTGGGGTGAAGGTTCAAACACGGTGCTTGGGGGGTGGGGGCGCGGGGGGGGGGGGGGGGGTTGAAAACTGGAGAACGGGGTCTTGGAGGAAAAATAGGTACTTTTTAGAAAAAAAGCCGTACAAACCCAAAAATAGACACTTGCCAAAAATACACTGTCAGTTTTCGCTAGGTATTGAGGTAGAGGCATTGTTATACGAACCAGCCAAGCCAAAAGCCTCAAATTTCGCCCTTGGCACCGTTTCGGTGCGCTGAATCGACCCCAGAAGTTCGTGTCTTGATCCTGGGGTGCATCGTAACAACGCACCCTATCGTTATGCATGCTGGAGATACATACGTAACACCACCGCACGCGTTGCCGCAGGAGGCGGTGGACGCGGACGTGCGTCTGGAGCAGGAGCAGGTCGATGGCGCGTCCGCCGCCACCGCCCCCGTGCTCGTGCGGAATCTGCACAAATTCTACGGCCGGATGCACGCGGTGCGCAACGTCAGCTTCCAAGTCCTACCGCACGACTGCTTCGGCCTGCTGGGGGTCAATGGCGCCGGCAAGACGACCACCTTTCGCATGCTCACCGGAGAGAACCTCATCTCGGGGGGAGAGATCTACGTCTGCGGAGTGGACGTCAGGAAGAACTGGAGAGAGGTGAGGGGGGACATCATGATCCCCCCCCCCAGCAACACCCCCAGGTTCACTGTGCCAGGTTCGATTGTGGGGAAGGTGAAGAAGGGGGGGGAGTCATTCGATTCAACCATACCTGTAACTGGGGGGTTTGGGGGGTCCGTCCCCCCGCTTGCTGGCTTTGACCCTACCCACCCCCCCCCCCCAACCCCCTCCCCCCCCCCCAGAGATTTGAAACTGTAAATGGTAATGTGTTTTGTACGGTGCTTTTGAGCAAAAATCGCCCAAAAAGTACCTATATTGGGTTATTTACAGTGTATTTTGACTAAAAAGTGCCCATTTTAGGGTTTTTACAGTGTCTTTTTGACTAAAAATCAACCAAAAAGTGCGTATTTTTTTCCTTCCCAGACCCCCCCCCCCTCCTCCAGAAAGGTGGGGTCTTTTGAGAGGTGGCGCATACTTCGGATTTGGGAACTTGAGATGAAGAGTTGAGCTATCTTGCGCTTTGGGTTTAGATTGAGCAATGAAAGGTCAGTTAAACGTATGGAGTTTTTCTCTCTTTTCCTGGTGGATCGATGCTTCACACAGAGAGGGAACGGTCACGAATATAAATGTTTCAGCTCACGCTAATATTTTGTTCGATTCATTCAGGTGCACTGCCTTGATCGTCTGCTTCCATCTTAGGTGTTTCCTAGGTCATCTAGGCCGATAGATTCCATACCTGTAACCGGGTCTGGAAGAGTGGGGGGGGGGGGGGAGTAAATGGCCGAATTCTGGGGGGGGGGGGTGTCTGGAGCAAAAAGTGGGGGTTGCCAGCCATTTTTTGAGTTATACTGGTACTCTTTGGTTAAAAATGGGTATTAATAGGGTCTAAACAGTGTTATTTAGCTGTTTTATGGTCAAATAACACTGAAAAGCACTGAAATACACCAACATTTACTCACTTTTATCGTTTTAGACTGAGTGAAAATCCCTTGGGAAAATTCTGGGGGGCAGGGTTGGGGGGGGGGGAGTTGGAAAAATTCTGCGGGGCCCCCAACCTCCCCCCCCCCGCCCAGTTACAGGTATGAATTAGATTCTTCTGTACTGGTGGGGGGGGCACTATTGGAAGCAGTGCCCATAATACGGACGTTGCAGGCAGGCAAGCACCTGGGCTACTGTCCCCAGTTCGACGCGCTAATGCAGGACCTGACGGCGAGGGAGACGTTGACCATGTACGCGCGCATCAGGGGCGTGGACGCCGCGCACGTCCGCCCACTCGTCGACGCGACCGTCGACAGCGTCGGCATCGCCCAGTACGCCGACAGCAGGATCAAGACCTACAGGTGGCCCTGTCCCTGCGTGCGTGGGTGCGTGCGTGAGTTGTTGCTGGATTAGGGGCAACGCTAGGAGGCCGTCAATGGTCCGTGTAGCATATCCAAAAGTTCGCTGCCCGCTGCGTGCGTCCGTGTGTGTGTGTGTGTGTGTGTGTGTGGGCGCCTGCTTTTCTGTAATTTTCTGTGCCCCTTTCATTCATTTTGATCTCCAGCGGCGGCAACAAGCGTCGGACGAGTCTGGCCGTGGCGCTGATCGGCGACCCCGACGTCCTGCTGCTCGACGAACCCACCGCCGGTGCGCGCGCAACGCACCGGCACGCACGCACGCACACACCGGCACGCACGCCCTGGCACGCACGCACTGGCACGCACGCACCAGCACGCATACACTGGCACGCACGCACCAGCACGCACGCACGCACCCGCACGCACGCGCGCACCCGGCACGTCGCCCGCACGCACTCTCACGCACGCACGCACGCACGAGCACGCACGCACCGGCACGCACGCACGCACGAGCACGCACGCACCGGCACGCACGCACGCACGTACGAGCACGCACGCACCGGCACGCACGCACCGGCACGCACGCACCGGCACGCACGCACCAGCACGCACGCACAGGCACGCACGCGCGCACCCGCCACGACGCACGCACGCACTGGCACGCACGCACGAGCACGCACGCACGCACGAGCACGCACGCACCGGCACGCACGCGCGCACCCGGCACGACGCACGCACGCACTGGCACGCACGCACGCACCGGCACGCACGCACCAGCACGCAGGCACTGGCACGCACGCACGCACTGGCACGCACGCACTGGCACACACGCAATGGCACGCACGCAATGGCACGAACGCACGCACCAGCATGCACGCACACACCGGCACGCACGCGCGCACCCGGCACGCGCTGACGCACGCACGCGCGCGCGCACGCACGCACGCACGCACGCAGAGGATTGCATTGCAGGCGTGGACCCCGTGGCGCGCCGGGCCATCTGGTCCATACTGCTGGCCAAGCGCCAAGCGGGCACGCCCATCGTGCTCACCTCGCACAGGTGACTGTCTAATTAATTAATCAACTAAACTAACTAATTAACTAATGACAATGTTTCCCCGCGCAGCATGGACGAGTGCGAGCGGCTGTGCAGCCGCCTGGCCATCCTGGTGGCCGGCCAGTTCGTGTGTCTCGGTTCGACGCAGCGCATCAAGGCCCGCTTCGGAACCGGTTTCACGCTCCAGCTGAAGACCAAGAACCTTCTCGAACCCAACGCCGTCGCGCTGGCCGTCCAACGACACTTCCCCAACGCCCAGCTCAAGGTGACCACAATACGCCCAGCGGAGGGGGGGGGGGGTTACAATGCAGATGTGCATTGAAATTGCGTCCGAGAAACATTTTTCACCGCTTGCAAGGGTATTAGAAGTTGGTGGTGTTGGGATGGGACACCAGTTCGGATTGTTGAGGGGGGGGGGACAGGCGCATTCTTTTATATACAAAATAGAAATAAAAACTGAAGAATTTCGGTCGAATTCAGGAGACGTTCATGGTGCAGTTCTCCTTCCTGCTGCCCAAAGACCCCGAAGACGCGACCACCGCCAGCTGGGCGACCATGTTCAACAAGGTGGGCCTTTTAACCTCATTTTCAATTTTTTTTTTATTTAGTCAGATTTAAATGGAGTAACTTTTGATCGCACTCCGTACCAGTTTCATCTGCAGTATGACAGTGCGATGAAAACGACCTAAATGACTGCCAGCTTTTGCTTGTGTCTTTTCTATGTAGCCAATGTGAAACATGTTTTACAATTTTTATTCAGTTTTCTTTTGTTCATTTCCCAGGAAAACGCTTCCTGCGGTGCTACTGTTGTCGTCAATTCTTACAGACCAAAATGACATGTGACTGTGTCCATGATTGGGGGTGCGGGTCCCACCCCAGAATTTTGCAACCCTACCCCCTCCCCCCCCCAATCCCTCAGAATAGAGGTGGTTTCAACCTGTCTGCAACCATAAAAGTGAGTAAACGCTAGCGTTTTTGACTGCTTCTCAGTGTTATTCGACCGTGAAACAGCTGAGCAACGCTACTTGTGCACTATTTTGACACTTTTGTTTTACCAGAAATTACCTACTTATTTTGACGCTATTTTGGTGGCCAATTTTTTGGCATTCTGGACATCCCCCACATCTCGGAGAGCCAACCCCCCCCCCCCACTCGGCTACACCGATTACATTACAGTCATGCTAGGGGAAGGGGGGGGGGCGGTGGGGGCTGCAGCCAGCCCCTAGAGGAGCCTCCTGCGGCACCCTAGGTACCTCCTACCTACTGCAATTCTCACCGGCCCAAATCACCATGTCCCTGCCACACAGGTGGAGGCGCTGTCGTCAGAATTGGAGCTGGCCGACTACGCGCTGGCCGAGACGTCGCTGGAGGAGGTGTTCCTGGAATTTTCTCGGCTCGCCGCCCAGCGCATCCAACAGCAGCCACCGCAGGCCCCACCTCTGGAGACGGAGGTCGTGGACGGCGGCAGGGCCCCCAGGCCCAAAGGCGCCCCGCCCCCCTACAGCGAGGAGAGGGTGGAGTCGGTCTAGCGGTATTTCGGTGCGCTCTCTGGGCGATAAGAGAGAGAGAGAGTTGTTGATAGGACATTTTTTTGCCGTTACCTCGACAAGATTCTCCCCCTCTCCGCGTACGATAGCGAAGGTTGCGAGGTGAATCGATTGTTGATCTCCGCGCGCTTACTGTAGCCGAATGTGAACGCGCGTCTTTTGTGGGTCTGCGTGCTCTCGCTACTGTATATTTCTCGTTGCGCTTTAGTCGGGTGGCGTGTTGTTGTTGTTGTTGTTGCTTCTCGATGTTCCGTGATTATTATTGGCGTTGCTCGCTCGCTGCATATTAAGTTAATCAATGGAATTCATTAACGCGCTCTCTAAGATGCGACGCGTGCGTTTCCCCAACCCCAGTCACCAGTGAATCTTAGGTGGGATTTTGGTGCGATTTGAGTGCAGCAGACACGGGTAACTCCCATTTATTCCATTCGTTTGCGTGACGCTCCCTTCGTTATTACTCCAGAAAATGCTCATTCGTCGTCGATTCGCTTCTAAGCATAAAAACGGTTTATTCGGAATTTCAACCGACACACGCGCTGAGAACGCAAATAACTCGCAAAGACACAAGCATAGATAGAGAAGCGAACACTACTGCATGGTCAATGGACATTTTGCAAAGCTGTGACGACTACGGTATGCACTCGAAATGCCGTCAGTGCTTCCAGGCATACCTGTAACCGGGTCTGGAAGAGTGGGGGGGGGTGTAGCTGGCCGAGTTTGGGTGGGGGTCTCTGGAGCAAAAAGTGGGGGGGGGGTAGCTGGCCATTTTTTGACTTATCCTTATTTTTGGTCAAAAATGGGTATAAATAGGCTCTAAACAGTGTTATTTAGCTCTTTTATGGTCATATAACACTGAAAAGCACTGAAATACACCAACATTTGCTCACTTTTATCGTTTTAGACAGTTAGGTAAAATCTCTTGGGAAAATTCTGGGGAGGGTCGGGGGGGGGGGGGGGGTCAGTTGGGTGGGGTTTGGAAAAATAGTGTGGGGCCACTGCTCTGTTGTCAATGGCAAAATGCTGTCTATCTCGTACACATTTCGAGAAATGTAATGCAGATGATGCGCGATTAATCACTGCATCGTCACTCGTATCCTTCAGCCCTAGAGTTGATGATGTCATCAACACTTTAAAAGGTTAATCACACGCGGCAACTGGCAACATTCGACCGCGGGGGAGCGTTTGTTCGCTGTTTACATTTTTTGCGTGCTTTGACGTTGCAATCCACCGCGTCGCGCTATACAAATAATTTTTTGCAGAAATCGTCACAACCTTTTGGTCGTATTGGTTTGCAGAGCAGGGCGCGGTTCTGGTGCGAGCATCAGCGAGGTATTTGCGGAGCCATATTTTACGCAAAATCAAATAAATTTGTTTCATTACTACAAAAAATCAAACTTGAAACAAATCATCTTTTTAGTAATTGACCTCGGTCGCACGCTGGAGGAGGAGGAGGAGGAGCAGAAAGAGACGCCTTCTCTCGTCGTGGTAGCGCTTCGTCCACGGGCGGCTTCTTGTCGAGCACTGCTTCTCGTTGGCCCCTGCAGCGACTGCGCTCTGTGCTTCTTGCCGTCTCCGCTGCAAGAGGACGACGTATGCGACTTGTTGGCGACGTCCGCTTGTTTTGTCGATGGCGCGCTTCCTCAGCCGAAGGTCTTCTCTCGGCACGGCAGCTTCCTAAGTGGCTCGCTTCGCCACGGGGTATTTTTACGGGTCCAATTTACTGCAATACACTATTTGTTTTATCTAATTCTAAGCACAACTGTGCCATTCATGTGGTGGTTTGTCTTGTTTGGTATGTATCGCATGCCACCACCACCACCCACTGGCGGATCCAGGATTTTCTGACAGGGGGGGGGGGCAAGCCGAAAATTTTTTTCGGTTTAAATTTCAATTGGAGAGCTCTATTTCGCGCGTTTGGCGCCGCAGCCCACTTTTCGCATGTTTTTCAACACTTACAACAGGCAGTGGCGCTACAACATTCCTTAGAATTTCAAGGAACTTAGCATGAGTTGTGGCCAAAAAGTATGCACAAAAGCGCGCGCCGCAGGCGAAAATTTTGGTTTTCCAACCAACATCTGAGCATTATTTATTGGGCGAAACAGTCACATTAGGTCAGCTTGCATCCCTTGCCCCCTTTACGTGCCTTACGCGCATCTCTACTTTGGATGGGCGAGCTGAACCAAAATATAGAGTCAAAACCTTAGTCGAAACGCAGTCGTCCATACACTACAGCGCCGCAGGCAAACATTTTCCGGTTATGAGTGTGTAAATCTATGGGAAATAGGCCAATATTAGTCTGATTCGTCCCTCTTCCCTCTCGTCTGGGCCCCTTCTGCCCCCTTTGCCTGCCCCCGCGACGTTCTCTGCCCCCAACGCCTGCCTTCAGCCCCTTCTCTTCCCGCAGCGCCTGCCCCCGCTGCCCCCCTTTGCCGACCACGACAGGTGGGGGCACGCCCCCCGCCCCCCCCCCCCCTTTGGATCCGCTAGTGCCACCACCCCCCCCCAAGCCAATTAGCCCTGGTGGCTAATTATAGGGTTCACGGTGCTTTCTTTCCCAGTAAAAATTTCAAATTTCTCAAATAAGCTTTCTTCCTCCTATTTGCAATTCTTTGCCAATTGGCATCCCTTGGCGTCATTCTTAAAAGCACAAATTGTCTCTTTGGAAGAAGCGGCAGGCAAGTACCTACAGTCAGTAACCGTCGCATCAATCGTTGTACATAGTAGCGTATGGAACACGTGCAGGTGCATTAGGGAACAGCAGGTCTGGATGGCGCAACACCGCGAGGGCGTCACACACTGTCATAAGAAGTGCAGAGACACGCTTGGTCCTTCACCAGGCACTTGAGACACACTTGGCTGTCGACGAGGCCGATGCGCCAAAAGTGTGCCCTGAGTAGTGGTGGCCTAAAAGGGCACCCCTGCCCCACCTTTACGGTTTACCCCCCCCCCCCCCCGCAACACCTTCCTCCCTCCACTCTCCTAGTCACTCCCATTTTGCTCCCCAGCCTCCCTACCACTCATCTCCCTTTCTGATTTCCTCCCCTCCCATTTTGCTGCCTTCAAAGTGAAAGTCAAAGGTGAAGCAAGAGTGGGTGGACCTTCAAAGTGTTGGCGTCCTAGAATTCTGAGGAGCTGGAGGCCCTGCTCCGCTTGAACCATGGACTGTCCACAGTAATTGCCACCTAATCTACCTGTCAGCTGTTTAAGACGAACAACGTTTTCTTGCTGGGAGACAGAAAACGCAGTACTGCCTTGGAATGGAAAACTTCGAAAGTGGGAGGGTGGAAAGCGGGAGGAAGAAAAGTGATGCACGCCTATGGAGTGGTAAGGGCCTTTGACAGGCCCGGGATCAGTAACTTGGCTTCCATGGTACAGACAGGCAGCGACACCTCTTCACATCACGTCAATTGGGCTCACGACGCAACAGGAATACTCTAACGATGGCCCCCCTTAGGAATGGCAGCCATGCTTTTCACCCTGCTGGACGCTTTGCTGGGCAAGCTGTTGGTGTCGCAAAAAAATTGTAACAATCCGGAGGTAGACATATCGAGTCTCATTTTCAGTAGTGTGCCGTCAGTGTGTTGTCTGTGCGTGTTTGCTTTTCGTTAGACAGTTTCGCCTTAGGGAGACAGACAGCAGACTTTGCGCCCCAGACAGTGTTGTTGCTGGGTGGCTGCTGGCTGCGAAGACACGTACGCTGAATGCAATGTTTAGGAACGTTGCGTTCACCTACCGTAACATGTAACTCTCTTGCCAACTCTCCATTTAGTCTCTATGGACCAGTGCGCAGAGAACTTTGCCGCGAGCTGGCTCCACTGGATCCGAATTTCGATGGCTGTCACTCTCGAGTCATGCTCAAACGCCACTCAGACTCGGATGTCGAATGAGTACCACCATGCCAGCTCTCGCACGGTCGCCTCCCAGCTGCGGGTACTGTACTACAAGAAAGCGGTCCTCGTTTTCCTGGTTCTGCCATCGATCCTACTCTTCGTCCTCGTACACAGTCGGGCGCTACGTCTCGAGAAGAAGATGCGCCTTCTGACAGCAGTGACGCGGTCTCTGCGACAATCGAACTGATTCCGTTTTGGCAATCGAAATCAAAATAGTACAACTTTGAGCTTTTTTGGCGTAACAACAACAACAACGTGTAGGGAGGAAGCGTCAACTCTCTCTCTCTCATCTCCCCTACCCTGGACAGCGTATGGCCTAGTGGTAGAGAATCGGCCTCTTACGCGCAAGGTCCTGGGTTCGATTCCTGATGGAACCACTTGATCGAGGACTTCTTACCTTCCGATGGATTTTCTCGTGCCGTCGCTGCCCTAGATTAGAGATGGCGTTCTTCCGAATGTCTTTGGCTAATTATGCGGCTCTGGACGGGAAGGCGTCATGGAGATGGGTGTATGATGCTATATGAGCCATTGTCGGCCTCCTGGAGTTGCCCCTAATCCAACAGCAACATCTCTCCCCCCCCCCCCCCCTTGGGCAAACAGGATGGAAGAGGAGACAGCGTCGCTCGCAGTGCCGCTCGCCTTTCGCCTCCACAAGAACCTGGTGGACCTCGTGCTCTGCGCGGGCCTCGCCGTCACCGGAGCCGTCTTGACGCTGTCCTATTGTCGGCGGTCGCCGCCGGCGGTGACGGCGCCGCCGATGCTGATCCTGTTCCGGCTGCAGCTGTTCTTCGAGGTCGTGCCTTCCTTCTGCGCGCTCGTCTCCAACGCCCTCTACGCAGCCGCGAGGACCGCGGCCGTCGTCTGGCCCCTCTGGTACAGGACCTGGGTGACCGCCGGACACTGCTGGGTGAGCCGCATGAGGCAAGGGTTGAGAAAGAAAGGTGCGGACGCTTTCCGGGGGACTGTGTTCAGCTGCTGCTTCTCGTGCTCGACGTCGCCATCGCGGCCGCGGTGCTGGCGTCGGTGCTGCTGCTCTCCGTCAACGTCGACCTCCTCGGCCTCGTCGTCGTGCTCGCGTCCTGCGCCTCCGTCGGCTGCGCCAACCTCCTCCTGGCGACGACGCTGCTGACGCGCGCCTCCTCCCGACGCGCTTCCGGCAGGCGCCGCCGCCGGCCCTCGGCGGGCACCGTGAGCGCCGTCCGCCTCAACGCGCAGGTGCTCGCGCAGCTGGTCGTCTGCGCCCCAGTGGCCGCCGTCTGCGCCCTCCAGTACTACAGGAGCGTCGTGGCCGGCAGCTGCAGACTTCTGGACTTCGACTACGACTTCTGGGCGTCCATGGTTTTTGCCTCCCTCTACGTGAGGCCGGCCGTAGACGGCGCCGTCGACCTTTTCCTCGACGCCGGCCTGCGCGTCGGCGTCGCGGCCGCTCTACGCTGCCGTACCCGCTAAAGAATTCCCATAAATAAATTGCCCTGCAAATTGGTGATTCGTTAGAAGTAAAAACATGCGTATCTCTACATTGATTCGGAGATTTAACGAAGCGAACGTTCATCCGTTCATTGGAAACACTAAAAAAAACCGCGCCGCGGGGCTGCAAAAACCCTCAAAGCAAACAGACTTTCATGGCCTTGTCGTCATCCAACGTTGCTTTTAATCAAAAGTGTCAGCGTTGGCCCCACTACCCACACTCTGTTGTTTTCGCGCGTCATGCGTCATGTGCACCTGTGTCGTCGTCGCCGACTTAGCCCGTTAGCTGCCGGCTGTTAGCTTCGCGACGTTCGCGTTAGCCTTTTCAATTTTCTCCCTAACCTCCAGCGGCGGCGAGGGCATGGGCCGTCGTCGCCGCTTCCATGCGCACTCGAGCGCCGCGCCTCCGTTTGTTTTACGCCGCGGCGACGGCGAGCAAAGGCCGGCCGACCGCGAGACGCGCCATTAAATTAGAGCGCGCCCCCGCCCAGTCGCCGCTAAGCCGCGCCATCCCATCCGAATCCAATGATGTCACTGAGCCGGTGATGCGTGCGTGCGAGCGTGCGCGCGTGCGTGCGTGCGTGCGGGCGAGCGAGCGAGCGAGCGTGCGTGCGTGCGTGCGTGCGTGCGCGCGTGCGTGCGTGCGCGCGTGCGTGCGTGCGTGCGTGCGTGCGCGCGTGCGTGCGTGCGCGCGTGCGTGCGTGCGTGCGCGCGTGCGTGCGTGCGCGCGTGCGTGCGTGCGTGCGTGCGCGCGTGCGCGCGCGCTTGCGTGCGTGCGTGCGTGCGTGCGTGCGTGCGTGCGTGCGTGCGTGCGTGCGCGCGTGCGTGCGTGCGTGCGTGCGTGCGGGCGTGCGTGCGGGCGCGCGCGCGCGTGCGTGCGTGCGTTCATTTACGCATGGTTTCGTGATCGTGACTGCCGATAAGATTGCAAGATGGCCTAGTGAAAGAAATCGGAATCGTGATCGCAAGGTCCCGGGTAAAGTCTCAACCCACTTTTGAGCATTCCCCTTTGGTGGATCTTTCTCAGATTATTCTTGTCGTCAGGCTTAAGTAAAAAAATTTTCACTTATTTTTAAATTAAAAAAAAAATAACTTTTTTATTAAATGCTCCCAGAGACCGTTTTGAACGGTAAATCAATGTTGCAGAAGGTGTTTTATGCCTAGTAGGGTGTCAATAACAGCTAACTAAGGCATTAAAAGCCTTTTGAAGTGCACTTTAGTCAACTTTTTGCTACTGACAGTTTTTTCATTGAGTCGGACTACGACTAGGACTATCGAGACTTGGTTAGGGAGCGTCTGGAACACCTCAAATAGTGCTAATTATGGTTATTAAGCTCATCCAGGCTGCTACAAAGTAGGTGTATAACGTTCAAACGCACTAAAACCGTCGTTTTTTCCTCCTTTTTAGCACTTTTTGGACAAATTTGACAGTTTTTTTTAATATTTAAAAAATGTCCAGGTTAAAAGAAAAACAACTTTTTTTAAGTTTTTGTATTTTGCCTAAGCCTGCTTGTCGTACATACATGCGTGCCCCGGACTGGAAAATGCGAGGATATGCGACACGGTCCGAGACGTCGGGGCAGCAGTTTGGTCTCCTCAGTCTAGAGCTGTATGTGCGGAGCGTCCCTTGAGCTGCCGATCAACGCAACCAACCCGACGGCAGTGACCATTCCGACTCGTTGTCGGAACCAGCCCTGCAGGATCGGGCTGACCGGGTTTTATCTCCCACCAGAAGAGTCAATGATGTGGGGTGACTAGATGGAGACCCTCGCAGTCCTTGAAGCGGCCCACTCGGAACAAAAACAACAACACCAACGTACGATATGCGCCTCAGTAGACAACAACATTTCGGAAAATTTGCCGAATTTTAGCTCCTGGCTGGTTGGTTGGTTGTTTGGCGGCCGGTTCGGTCGGCGCTTGCGTGACTCCAGCTTAGTTATTCATTGATTTGGAGGGCCAGGGCTGGCGTTGCCCACCAGTGTCGTTGGGGGGGGGGGGGAGGGGCGGGGGCGGGTCAGGGCGTGGGCTCTGCAATGTATGTGTACCATACAGACACAGAGTGTGATAACAACGGTTCTCTGTAGAAGAGAACCGAGCTTTCTTGTGCAGGTCAAGCGCCCCCCCCCCCAGCCACTCCGCCCTCTTTCGCACAGCTACAGCGTATGGAAAATGATCGAACTCTCCATGGGGCGCAGTTTGATGGCAATTTTTACGTCTTTTCGGCCCGTTTGATTACTGGGGTGGCAACGCGAACTTGTTGCATTCAATACCAGTGGTGGAGTGTGCACGTAGCGGGTATGTCAAGGTGCTCATTTGCAGAGAGTGTAGTGCACCACTCCTGCTAAAATTACCTCTGCGGCGTGCGTGCGTGCGTGCGTGCGTGCGTGCGTGCGTGCGTGCGTGCGTGCGTGCGTGCGTGCGTGCGTGCGTGCGTGCGTGCGTGCGTGCGTGCGTGCGTGCGTGCGTGCGTGCGTGCGTGCGTGCGTTTGTGCGTGCGTGCGTGTGTGCGTGCGTGCGTGCGTGCGTGCGTGCGTGCGTACGTGCGTGCGCGCGTGCGTGCGTGCGTGCGTGCGTGCGTGCGTGCGTGCGTCCGTCCGTGCGTGCGTGCGTGCGAGCGTGCGTGCGTGCGAGCGTGCGTGAGTGCGAGCGTGCGTGCGTGCGTGCGTGCGTGCGCGCGTGCGTGCTCGAGTGCGCGCGCGCGTGCGTGCGTGCGTGCGTGCGTGCGCGCGCGCGCGCGTGCGTGCGTGCGTGCGTACGTGCGTGCGCGCGTGCGTGCGTGCGTGCGTGGGTTGTTCTCTGAGCGAGTGCGTCAAGTGATTCAACCGTCGACGCAGCTCGTCATTCGACACTTGAAACTCATCTTTTAATTGTTGTGTCATCAACACGGCTCGCAGTCGCGGCGCAGAGCGCTTGCGCTGGCACACTTGTTCTTGCCATCCTCGCTGACTCAGTCAGTTGTGATGCGCTCAGCAATTGTTGCGTATGACTTAACGGACGCTTCAGCTAGGCTTACTTATAGCTTGCAGCATACTATATCTAGTAAAAATTGCTCAATATGACTTACATTCTATTTTTTTTTTCGTTCTATTTTCGCAGGTTTGCTCGACGCATCGCATTCTTCGGTCGCCCACACTCAAACGTTGTCATGCTTAGTACGTAGGTACGCACATGTACGTACGCACAGACGTACATGCGCGTGCGTGGGACGCGCGCGTCGATTCATATACGGTCCCGGGAGAGGGTACTGTTGCCTGGACCCATTTGACTACCAGCCCCCTCTCAGGGGACCGTCCGGTGGTCGGTCATGGCTAGTGGGGAGGAGAAGATTCACCACTCGTTTGTTTCCGAGCGCACTCTCAACTACTATACACTCATTGTGAGGTATGTATAGCCCTCCCTGCTCGCACGCTCTGAGCACTGCGGTTTGTGTCTCTGCTGCTAGCACAAATGACACCCTGAATACTGTACATAGGTGTGTCAGAGACTGTTTGTCGTTTACGAACCGGTCAAAGCAAGTCCTGGCGAGCAATACACGTCACCGGTTCCGGTTTCAAATTATGCGCTCCTCGTCTGATCACCTTTTCACGTGTGCTCCTTCTCGCTACGAATTTCGAAATCTCTCAAATTCCCCTTGCGTGACCTGAGACATCGCTCGAGGGTTGCTTGCCGCGAGCCGCATTATGCCGTCCGCCCCTCCATTTGCCGCGTTTCCTGCGGCCGCCGCCGCCGCCGCCCTCAGTCAATCCGAGAGAGCTGGGAGGGAGAGAGAGGGGCACCCACCCCCTCCTCTCCATAGGGGGTAGCTCCTGCGCATCCTCTACTGATAGATAGAAACGGCACCCCAGTGGAAAGAGGCAGGAAGGGAGGGGGAGGAGGGAGACACCCTCTCTCTCCTCATGCTCAGGCGTGGAGACCAAAAGCCAATTCTTTTTGTTTCAGCAGAGAGCCGTGCTGCCAGCAACAGAGGGCGACGAACGAGATTCAATGCCTAGATAGCAGCGCCGGGCATCGAACCGTCACTGCCGACAGAGGGAGACGCGACGAGGGTATTGGTGCGACCGGAACAAGGAAGTCAGCCATAGTCGTTGTGCTCCTTACGAATCGAGACAATGGTGAGTGTCTGTGTGTGTGTGTGATAGGTACCTACGTGTACATGTACATGTATGTCGAGTTCTCACATTACGTTTGTTGCGAAGCAAATGCGTATAGCGAATCCATCATGTAACATCCACACTGCGGCGCGGGGTTTGCCGTCGCAAACGCCCAGTGCACAATCAGTCGTGCCCGAATCTAATTTACGGACAAGCGGTGGCGCCTCATTAGCTGAGCGGCATAGTCCTTTGTCCACACGCAGTATTATTGACTCAGCGTCTCAACGTGCCAGTTTAAACCCTGCAGCTTGCCGCAATAGCACATATTTTTGCTGACTTTCTTATTTCTGCAAATGATATTTCTGCAAAATGTGCGTCGCTCTCATCCTCATGTTGAACAGTTTCTTTACCACCTACAACAATCTGTTGGAATACTGCGAGCATTTAACGGCGGCCTGCTTGCTGTCCATCACTGTGGCGATAAGTTTTATACCGCTCTTCGCAACGCTTCTCTTAGTGAGTCTGTTGTGCACATTAGGTAGGGTGCCAAAGTACTCGTCACCATACCGTTTCTCATTATCCACACCTCTCAGCTAGAAACACGCAAATAGGATTCCTGTTTCATTCGAATGTAGCAGCAGCAGCACAGCCTTTTTGCGTCACCAACAGTTCATTAGCGGTTAACGTCATTTGATGATGTAGTATGCGTGTGCAAGCTTATTTGCAACGCACATGCACAACGAATCGGTTTTGAGATTGCGTGTCCCAGCTCTGTCAGAGAATGGGATTACGCATTCAAACGTACGTATAGGGGATAAGCACCTATCCGTGTCGGCATTGTGCTAAGTCGCTAGAATGACGACGGGCTCTAAGAACAGATGAACTATTCTAGCTGCGTGCCTGCATATGTTGTCGTCAACAAGCGAATATAGAATATTGCTCATATTTTTAGAAATTGATCAATGAGTGCAAAGTTAAAAAAGGTGACCTATGGATCAATTTCCTGGGACCTGGGAATACTATTCGCTTACGTCATACACAATATCAGTGTGCCTGCCTACCTACCGTATATCACGCGTATAATTCGAATCACGCAATACTCAAGCACGCCTAGTAACACGATTCAAGGACGATCTTCACTCTAAACTCACTCGCACAAAACACACGAAACGCACAAGTTGACCAACAGGGCACACTGTGAGACAAGAAACTGCTTCTAAACGAAAAACCTACGAAAATCTACAATTTGCCATTCTTTCGCAGCCAAAAGAGGAGCGACCGACGCAGAAGCTGGCGCTGGTGGTGCTGGGGGTGGGCGTGGTGGGCGGCTTCGCGATCACGATGGCGTTTATCGTCCTGTGCAAGAAGTGCTTCAAGAAGAGACAGCCTCTTTCAACGTAGGTATGCGCTCACGCACGCACGCACGCCAAGCACGCCAAGCACGCACGCGCGCACGCACCCACGCACGCCAAGCACGCACGCACGCACCCACGCACGCCAAGCACGCACGCACGCACGCACGCACGCACGCACGCACGCACGCACGCACGCACGCACGCACGCACGCAACCCACGCACGCACGCACGCACGCACGCCAAGCACGCACGCACGCACGCACGCACGCACGCACGCACGCACGCACGCACGCACGTACGCCAAGCACGCACGCACGCGCGCGCGCACGCACGCACGCACGCACGCCAAGCACGCACCCACGCACGCCAAGCACGCACCCACGCACGCCAAGCACGCGCGCACGCACGCACGCACGCACGCACGCACGCACGCACCCACGCACCCACGCACGCACGCACGCACCCACGCACTCACGCACGCACGCACGCACGCACGCACGCACGGACGCCAAGCACGCACGCACGCACGCCAAGCACGCACGCACGCACGCACGCACGCACGCACGCACGTCAAGCGCGCACGCACGCACACACGCCAAGCACGCACGCCAAGCAGGCACGCACGCACGCACAGGGTTCAATGCACACACACATCACTTTTCAGCGCCAGATCTCCTCAGCAGCGACGCTACGGTGGCGGCAAGTACCAGGTGCTACAGCAGGGCAGCACGCTCACCTCCCCCGTGCCCGCCGATCTGGCCAAGTACATGCCGCAGCCGGATCGTCTCACGCCCCGACCCGATTCCGGCAACAACAAGTGGGTGCTGCTCATTTGGCTGCCGAGTGCCTGGTCTGCCTGCTGTACTCCTGTGAGGCTGTCTACAAACCAGTCGCTGATAGCTGATGGTAGTATGTTCATGTACCGTTGTGTCTTGTCCACCAAGATAGGTATAAAAGCTGTTGGCTGAGGCGCATTCTCAACAGCCTCTCGTTCTTTGACTGCCATACCAATTGCGGGGGCCGCTTCCGGCACGGGAAATCGGACAACAAGCAGTTAGGGGTCATCTTGAGGAAAAAAGCACCACTCCACATGTGCTTTCTCAGATTCCTGCGAGCCCATTAGGGCAGGCTGCGTGCTTCCAGTCCCTCAGTAGTGTCTTCCATTTGCTATAGGTGCATCAACGAGCGAGATAGCAGTGAGCACTGCGGTCATTATTCCCATTTTATGAGGAGAAGCGCTGACCGCCAGCTGTGCCCTACCCCTTTCTTCGGCTACATTTCCTGCTGGCTTCGAACAACATTTCGTAATGTTCTAATAGTGGCGTTTGGTGCAGCACTAACAGCTTTGACTGATAACCTTTCAAATTTGTTTCCGAGTTGCCGTGACCGTTTGGAAACGTTGGGTTTTTGTCAGTCCAAAAGCTAACGAATGGTGTGGTCATTCTAATTACGAGAGTCACTCAAACGCCGCTTCCGCGAAGTACAGCTTGACTCTCACTCACCATGAGACAGCGTAATTAATCTGTGAAGCGGGGGAATTCCACTTCTTCAGATCCTTGCCGCCGGCCATAATATCAGAGACTATTCAAGAAACTACGGTAACCTTCCCAGCCTCCATCCACCCCCACATCCTGCCTTGGATCTCATCGGTTTACTCATACGACCACAGAGTAGCGCTGCTCGGTCGGTTCTCTGGTCTAACTTACTGCCCATTCATTTCCGGAATCAGGACAGTTTGGCGCGGGCCATTTTGGCGCGTGACCTAACTGCTGACCAAGTGTGGCGACCCAATTGAGCACTGAATTGACTTATCAATTTTTTTCCAGAAATTGGGTTCCGTACGTTAAACTCAATGAGATGATTTTGAAGCTAGATCATTTGCCTCAGTTCAATATGCTGTTTACCGGATGTACTGGCGTCACGGTTAGCCACCATGTTGACGGCGTGTTAGGGTGTGGTGAGTGAGTGTGAGTGTGGCGCGGACGATGATGATCACATTTCAAATACCATCTTTGCTGTCACTAAGCAGTTGAACAGTACAATGCGCAGAAATTTAAAATTCAAATTTAGTTCAAACTTGGCGCCTGACTTCGCGGCGATCGTCAGCGGCGAGGGCGCGGGCCTCTTCGCCAAGAATGACGACCTTCGCCTCGTCATGGAAGGTGCGAGCCGTTTAGTTTCAAATTTCAAAAATGAAATTCGAATTCGGTCCCTGCTAGAAGAGCGTTATTCAGCACTCGACCATACCTAACGCAACACAACACCAGCATACATAAAGCACGTCGCATTGAACAGATTCACGGTTTCCCGACCCTATCAATCCACTGCTCCGATCTGTATAGCTCGCGAGGACAAATTGACGCCTCTGACACGGCTTCTTATGTCGGACGAGCAGTCGGCGGAGGTGCTGAACGAGACGTTGGGCGACGAAGACTTGTTCCCACCTCGACGCCCAGCGCAATCCTCTACAGTGGTGGTGGCCGCGCAGGTGGCGAAACTGCCGCCGCAACAACAACAACAACAACAACAGCACGAGGCGGACGGAGTAACAACGAGCCTGGAAAGGGACGAGGAAAGGTGCGTGCCTGTGTTTGCCCGGCAGCTTTGCTTTGCTCTGCTCTCGTCTGCCGACGACGCACGCTCGTCGTATGAATGCACCCGAATCGTAGCTGTGTTTGCGAACAGTAACGGTTGCAGGTCACACACACACACACACACAACGAGTACAGTACAAGACATGCAACTAATTCGCACAATGGCGCGGATGGATCAATGGGAGGGGGGGGGGTCCGAAAATTTCTTGAGGAAGGGGAGTGAAAACTTCGGCGCAGTGCACTTTGGGTAGAAAACGTTCCGGTATCTTTCCTCATAACCTTAATTTAATAAACAAACCTCCTCAACAATGGAGCCTGTAACTGGGGGGCCCACTATTTGTCAACCGCCCCCCCCCCAACCCTCCCCTCAGAAGTTTTGTTTTCCCAAGGGATTCTCACCCGGTCTAAAACGATAAAAGTGAGTAAATGTCGGTGTATTTCAGTGCTTTTTAGTGTTATACGACCATAAGACAGCTAAATAACACTGTTTTGACCCTATTTATACCAGTATAAAAATGGCCAACTACCCCCCCCCAACTTTTTGCTGCTCCCCCCCCCCACACGCTCTGACCCGCTGTTACAGGTATGGGTGGGGGTCACTAATCAATACGTGCATCTCTTATTATCAGTCTGCTGAACAGACAGGCATTGCAAGCTTGTCCGGGACTGGAATCCTGCTGAGCGCGCACAGCAAAAACTCTGCATTTACAGAACAAAGCTTTAATTAATTTGCCCATTCTCGAAGTCATTTGAGAGTGCACACGCACCAATGCGCGGAGAGGAGGTCAGCAGACAGTGCTGCCCAAAATAGGACGCCCCCGTTCCCCATCAGTCACGCGCCAAGCTGATCCAATTCCACCATAGGCTAGTCAAGCAGTCGACGCACGCGCTAATTAGCTCGCAAGCTGGCCCACACACGCGGCTCTGCTTCTTCTCTTCATTGTCAAGACGGCAGCTCTCTTCAATTTTCAGCTCCGAACCAACAGCGGAGGCGGTGGCGGCGGTGTCGACAACGACCGACCAGCAGCAGCACCTTCTGGGCGTCGGGCTTGAGGACCGAGGCCGCGGCCGGTCGGCCAGCGCCGTCGCGGCAGTCGCCAGCGCGCCCGATTCGCCCACCACGCGGCCGCCACCAGCGGGCCAGCGCACCCCAACTATGCTCGACGCGGCGGCGGCCTATCGGCAGCAGGTGGGTGGCCCACTGGGTGAAGACTTTTAGGGGGGATCCAGTAATCAAAAGTGGGGAAGGTGGATAGATCGACAGAAAGAAGCGATTTTTCACCAAAAGCAACGTCTAAATATGCAATTTTTGGCGACATAGCGTCACTAGCCTTCTCTTACAGCGACAAACAGCGAAAAAGGACGCAAAAACATACCTTTCTACCATCATAGACAGGTTGCAAAAACTTTGAACTCTGCCGAGGGAAGAGGGTGACTTACGACTGGGGGCGGGGTAGTCCCCAGGTTGTACGCAGTCGACATAACCCCCTCCACCCACATTCGAAAGAAGCGAGTCAACGCGCAGCCAATGAAACTTCAGGACGAGCAGCGGCGCCGCAGCTTTGACGACCGCTTAAGAAAAGGCACGGGCCGGAAGCTGCCGTCGACTGAAGAGGCGATTGCCCACCAGGTGGGGAGGGCGCGCTCGCGCCGGTATTTCAGTGCATCTTTCGGTCGCCCAGTCATTTTCTGGTTCGGTGGGCTGGCATAGAGAGGAGCGTAAGCACAGTGGTTCTATGAATTCGGCTGATAATGCATTCCATTGGCAAGTGCGTAAGCAGGCGCACGAAAATCCAGCGAGCCAAAAGGCTCCTCTTCTGTCTCTCTCTTCCGCACACAATGGATGCTTTCGCGCACGCGACAAATGAGGGGGAAAACGAAACAAGAAACGCACGCACGAGTGACGAGGCGTATACAACGGCGTTGCGCGTGGAATGATTGCGTTGCGTCTGTATATAGTCCCTGTACAATTACAATTCGTCAGGTCAGGTGTCGAACTCAGACGTGACCGCTGCTGCTGGAGCAGTGGGCCCTGCTGAGCACTCGTCGGCAGGCTCTAGTTTGACGCCCTTGAGTTCCGTCTCCTTCTCTTTCAGGTACCCGGGGAAGCAGAGACCGACCGTCTCCACCAGGTCGCCCCTCGTCGCCCACTGGGCCAGGTCGCCCTTGGGCTCGAGCTCCTCCTTGGTCGCGTGCTTGCGCCAGACGTGCTTGAGCATCGCGTCCTTGGTGGCGCCCGTGCTGGGACAGCTCCGGCAGTGGAAGGCCCAGTGCTTCCTCGTCACGTGCGCCTTCAGGTCCGGTCGGGAGGCGGCCACGAAGCGGCGGCACAGCTGGCACTTGACCTTGGTCACGGCCTTGGCGTCGATCTCGGCCAGCAGTCTGTCCAGCGCGGCCGTCAGCGCCGACGAGCTGGCCGGCGACAGGGGAGACAAGCGCTTCTTCTTGGCCTCTTTCGGTTCCCTCTTGGGCCCTTTCGGTTCCTTGGGCTCTTTTGGTTCCTTGGTGGACTCTTTCGATTCCTTAGGCGTCCTCCGGGGCCGTTTGGGTTTCTTGGCTGTCGCTGCCGACTCGCCGGAAGACGACGGCGTCGCGGCCGCCGGTGCGGTCGACTTGGGGACCAACGCTCGAAGTTGGTTGGCGGCGCAGCTCGACGCGAGACTCGATGCGGGAAAGCAGCGATCCGTCAGCTTGTAGAGCTCGTCCACGTCCCGGAGATCTTCGAAGCACTTCTGAACTTGGAACTCAGAATTATTCGGAAAAGTACCGGAAATCCTCGGAGAAACACTCGCCTTGCTGAACGGCCTGCCGTGGCCGTTGACGAGGTGGTCGATGATCTCGGACTGCTGCCGAGTCTGGAACTGTCGCCAGCAGAGCAGGCAGCGGAACTGCTCGTTGGGACTGTGGGCGCTGATGTGCGAGCGAATGCCGTGGTCGTTGGCCTGGACGCGCTCCCCGCAGAGCTGGCACTGCAGAGCGCCTCCGATGGCCTTGTTGCGGCCGATCTTGCTGAGCGCCTTGATCTTGCGGTAGAGGCGGATGTGCGCGTCCCGTCTCTGCTTGCTCGTCACCTTCGGCTGCGTCGTCGTCGTCGTCGTCGGCTGCTGTTCGTCCCCAGACGGCGACAGACAGGGAGGCTCGTCGTCGACGACGCTGCCCGCCTCCGACAAGTCCATGATCTCCAGAGCGCCGTCGTCTCCGTCGACGTCCACCTCCTCCTCGTCCTCCGGCAGGCCCGTGTCGCCGGGTCTGGGGTAGAAAGGGCCGGCGACCGGAGATAGAGAGGCGTCCGAAGGCTCGGTCTTGACGATGGCACTGAACGCGAGCCCGGGCTGGCCCTGGGCATCGTCGAGCTCAGGAACCATTCTGTTCGGTGCGAGCTGCTCGTCGTCGGCAATCGAGTCGGGAGTCTCGAGCTTGACGGCTCGCGGAGGCGCGGCGACGATGACGCCGGGCGTTCTCGAGGGCGAGGGCGCCGCCTCGGAGCCCAGAAGCAGCGGGCTGGGCGACGGTTTCGGCATCGTCGTCACCGAAGGACACAGCGAAGACGGGACGATCAGCTGGGGCGTCAGCAGCGGAGCGTCGGAGGCGGTGAACCCGACGAAGGGGGCCGTCGTCGGCAGCCGCAGCGTCGCGCCCGCCTCTCGTAGGCGCTGCTGCTGTTGCTGCACTCGCATTAGATTCTGCAGATAGAGCAGGTGATGGGCGTTGACGAGCTGGACGGCCGCTGGGTCCATGGCTGGTCGTCGTCGTCAGAGAAAGTGCGCAGAGGGCGACGGGTCTCCTCTCCTTTTAAGCGGTTCCAGCCTGAAATAGTCGTCGCGTCTGCGTCAGCGAGCGAGAGGGTACGAGACAGTTGTCCGTCGTCGGCACGAAAGCCGCTCTACGCCAGCCTATGATGAGGAGGAGCGGCCGCTTATTATCGGCCCGGAGGGTGGCGGTGCGCCGCTAAAATTACGGCCCCGTGACGCGGCCGCTCTAATCGAGGGCGCGCTGACGTGAATTTATGGATTCTCAACTAAATGCGTGCGTGAACGCACTCGTCGTCGTCGTCAACACAACACAGAATCGATCGAGTGAAATTCACGGTCGGCAAGAGGGCGAAGCTTGAAAACAACCAACACTAGACCGCGGCTTTGTATCTGGCGGCTAGTGTAGTGCCTGGAAGCGAGCGCTCGCCTGTGCGCGCGAGCTGATCAAACAGCGGCGCGCGCGCGCTTCCGCCGCCGTCGACGAGCGACAGTCATTTCCAGTGCGCCGACCGTCTGACCAACAGAGCGAGAGCACGAGCGGACAGGAACGCATCCACACACACACACACACGCCAGCAGGAGCAACAGCGTCCGGCTCTGTCTGCTGACGAGCGCGGATCAATCCGAGCGGTGCGAGCGAGTCCGAGCGCCTGGCAGATGGAGCGGATCGCCGTCGCCGACGCCGTCCCCCAAGAATGAACGCTGGCCGCGCGTCGACGCGCCTTATATCGCGGAGGAGACTGGCGAAGCGGGCAGGCGGGCAGCCGCGCGCGGCGCGCGCGCGCAGTGCGTACGTCAGGCAAGGAGAGAGAACATCCGTTGGGAGACAGACGCAGGCAGGCGCACACATTCCAACCTAGGACGTCGCAACGAAATGGCGCGCCTCGCCTGCTGGCCTGGCTTTTATAGCGTCGGCGCCAGCGCTCCCCCCCCCCCTTCGCCCCCCCCCCCCCCGTCGCGCCGCCGCCGCTTGCGCCGTCAGGTGGCGGCGGGAGTGGAGTGGGAATGGAGGAAGGCCTGCCGCTCCGCACTCTCTTGGGCATGTGGCGTGGGGCCATTGCCTTCTCTTAGTCTTGCCTCGACTTTTGGGGTTGGCTGTCGTTGGGTGGGATGGGTGGGGTCGAGGGGGGGGGGGCAATGATGAGTCTCGCTCGACGCGCCGCCGCTAGAATCGATTGGCTCTGAACGGCGTCTTCCACTGATGACGCGGCTGCGGGCGGCGAGGGCGATTTCGCAACGCGTCAGTCAGTCTTCGCTCAACGCAAGGCACGTGACGTCTCGCGCAATGAGGCGGAGAGCGGCCAAACAACAAGCGCAGCACAAATGACAGAAGAATGCGCCGTGCACACAGCACAGTGTGTGCGCTCTGTGCACTGTACATTGTGTTGTGGGGAGCGGAAGCGCGCGACACGACACGTTATGAGGTCCTACGCATGGGCGCACTGGGTGATCAGTTCACCTATCAGATCAGCCACTCCTTACGAATCCGCAGGATCGGGGGGGGGGGGTGACTCGAAGCTCGAACGAAGCGACAGAGGACAACGACACAACTCGTGGTCCACAACTCCCGAGCACTGGCGGATCTAGGATTTGCTGACAGAGGGGGGGAGAAGGTCAAATTTCTTACACCGCACAAACCACACTACTGTGGAATAGACGAAAATGTCGGGATTGTTTAGCTCCCTTACGAGTCAAACGTGAGTTTGAAGAGAACCACAGCGCCGCAGGCAAAAATTTTGCGCTTTTGAGTGCCTTAATCCAAGGAAAACGTAACATGGCCCCTTGTGCTCAGTTCGTCTTTTCTTCTTCTCCCCCTGACCTCTCCCCCTCCTTCCCCCCTAAATCTGGGCTGACAGGAGGGGGAGGCCCCCCGCGCCCCCCCCCCCCGTCTGGATCCGCTAGTGCTCCCGAGCCAGTGTGTTGATGCCGTCAAGCGCTTTCCTAATCGCGCTCACCACCGCAACCAGAGTTCGACTCTCTGCTGCCACGCTGGCAAAAGGTGAACTGGCGGCTGTGGAACGCGCGCGTGCTCATTCCGCTGCGTTTTATATGGGGCAACGGCAGCCTGCTGCTGGCTTTATCAAACGCCTTGATAAACGCGCTCTGCGCGGCGCTTGCGGCGGCGGGACGCGCGGCTGAAGCTGGATGCTTATATACCGAACTGTGCGCAGAGCACCCCACAGAGGTAGAGGCCACAGCAGCAGCGAGTGGTGAGACCCGAACAAAGCGAGCGTCGACAATGACAGACACGGCCGAGCTATCGGCATTGACTATGCTACCGTAAGCCTCGGAATAGCGCGAGAATTTATCATATCATCCGGATTTGTTCACGTCCTCCGAATGCCCTCTACTAATAATGCAGGAATATTGGGGAGGATGCAATTGTGGTGCAACTGGAGGACAAGCAGTCCCCCAAGAACCGGATGCGAGTCGTGTTTTCTTTCCGCTTAAGGTGTGTGCGCCTTTTCTCTGACGTATCAGGTACAGGCCTGCGCCTTTTGGCGTCGTAAACGCGGCCCGCTTGCCTACCTCGAAAGCTTATAGCCTGGGCCGTCCTGCTTCGGGCGGCTGATAAGACACAGACGCGCGTCCTCGAGTTGACAGTTGGCCGCGTTTCTGAAAACCCTTTCGGTGACGGCGCAAAATTCACTTTACTGCTGTCGATTCGAGCTGTATGCGCCCAAAGCAATGGACTTTGAACCCCCCACGTAGTGGGCCTATAGGCGAAAACGCAATATTGCGAAATAGGTGGGGGAAAACGTCGCAGAACAGAAAAAGGCGACGAAAAACGACTGTACAGACGATGGGTTGTGGGAACCGGATCTAGAGCGGAAAATATTAGGACGTTATTCACGCACGCACCGGCACGCACGCCCGCCCGCCCGCCCGCCCGCCCTCACGCACGCACGCACTCACGCACGCACGCACGCACGCACGCACGCACGCACGCACGCACACACACACGCACGCATGCACGAACGCACGCACGCACCGGCACGCACGCCCGCCCGCCCGCCCGCCCGCCCGCCCGCACGCACGCACGCACTCACGCACGCATGCACGAACGCACGCACGCACGCACACACACACGCACGCATGCACGGACGCACGCACGCAACGGCACGCACGCACGCACCGGCACGCACGCACGCACGCACGCACGCACGCACGCACGCACGCACGCACGCACGCACCGGCACGCACGCACGCACGCACGCACCGGCACGCACCGGCACGCACGCACGCCCTATTTCAGGAGGCGAAGCGCCAGGTGTCGCCCTACTACTCCTTCCAAGAGTCGACGACCGCGCCCCTGCGGCGGCAGTCTCCGCTGGGCAGCGCGCCCCGCCTGCTGCCCCGCTCCAAGCAGCCGGTGCTCGAGCGCAACAGCCCCTCCCCACCCCCCGCCTCGGCCGCGCCGGGGAAGCAGCCCTCGACGCTCACGCCCACGACCATGTGAGTTGCTGGCCTGTCGTCTCATCCCCGCTCACGCATGTCATTCATGTACTGGGTGTAGAGAATGCGTGTGCACGAGCACAACGCGTAGGTACGCGTGCACGAACAGGATAAGGAAAGCAGGAGTTTGTATGGGCATTGTATACTTCTGTCACAAATCCTCTGCAAAAAAGGCATTGATGGAATTATTCGCGAGGGTGCCGGAAGGGCGGAAGTGCGTGTGAGAGACAAAATTCAGCCGGCCGAAACTGCGTGGGAGCACTGACAAGCGAGGCAAAACTGGAAATGGTTGTTGTTGTTACCCGGCGGAAAAAACGCTCTGGCGAGAAATACCACACAGACCCGCTCGCACGCAGGAGCAATTGCGCTTTTTTATCGTCTGCTGTACTCAGGAGCTGACCGAAATTACAATGTAGGTGTCATCCGGGTGTTCATTACTTCCGGGAGTGAGGTGTTTCTTTTTCAAATGAGAGCGCATGGATTTTTCACTGGCAAAAAGTGCGATTCTACATCTCTCATCAAGCAGCTCGGCCTCATTAGGCCTAGGGGGGCGCCGGGGGGGGGGGGGTGGGCGGGGATGACAGAGAAAGGCGCGTGAACGGCGCTTGGCAATTTGCTCAAACTTCTTTGTGCACTTTTTCACGCACTCAGTCAGGTCACGTGTATTTGTTAGTCGCTCGCTCTACAGCGCTCACGAGCGGCAAACGGTTGAATTGAGAGAGCCGTTGTCTCCGAATATACAATGTGGCTCTTGGAAACGAAATTAATAAAATGATTAATTGACGATTAATCATTTAATTGCTAGTTGACAAGAGCAGCAAAAAACCAAAGAAGAAGAAGAATGAATGAATGGGAAGTGACGTTTTGGACGTGACTTCTCACACCTTGTCCATACAGCGCATGAACGCATGACTCAACAGTTCGCCTCATGACGGCTGGGTTGTCTAATGCCTAAAATAGTCTGCGCTTACATACGAGGTGCGTTTGCAGAACAACTACAGTGTCGGTTTGGACCAGCAAATAGTGAATCGTATACTTAGCGCACATATTTTTCGACCCACACATATTCCTTATGCTGGGCGTTGTGGGGGGGGGGCTTATTACACTGCGCGAGCGAGTTGTGTTAGAACAATTTTATTAACTTCTGCGACCTACAGCAATCTGTGTAGTAGCTGGGCGGCACACACACACTGACACGTCTTATGTGACCTAGGTATATCTAGATATCGCGCACATGTGTCATGAGCACGCAGGTATGTTGCGTTCAAGACAAGAAGGGGGTGAAAGCAAGTCTCAATGCTGCAGCACATCCTTGACATGCATGGCGCTTACAGGCGTCAGCGAAAAGAAAAAGCGACTGCTGCACACACTCTGATAAATAAGACCGAAGACGCGTTTGGTTTGCGTGGTTGGGTTAGTAGGAAAAAATGTGGAGTCAAAGGACAAATGTTTAAATCGATAGATTCAAATTGCAGTTTGGTGAATTAAAAGCGTGCGCACAATTTCGTGCAGAAACGAATTGCCATAGCGCCTAACACCCGGCTCTCTTCCTACAGGATGCGACGCACGTGACGTGTGTCGTACTGTATGTAGGCGCCCTAGGTGCTCACGCTTGATTAGAACTCAAACTTCATCAAGCAACAGAACTTCTGTCTACGTAGTGGGGATGAGTGGCGTAGTGGGGAAATGCAGAGACCTTCAAATTGCCAGTTTCAAAATCCAACAACGGTAGGAAGGGAAAATATGGACCTATGTAGGTCAGATTCACTGGGCAAGCGACTGGGCAACAATTGGCAACGTCATTCGCTGCAGTGTCAAGTTAGGGGAGGGGGTTGGCTTTGAGGGGGGTTGGGGGGGGGGGGTTGGTGCTGGCACCACCACGTGTCTGTCTGTCTGCCGATGACTGGCAGGGTCACATGGTCTCAACCTGGAGTGTGTTTACATCCGTCGGTTGAGAGATAAACACTCAAACGACAAACAAATTGAGACAGGGGGTTGGGTTGGGCGCGGCAAAGTTGGAACAAACAAACACGGCCTGGGAACGCCGTCCATTGGAAGAGAAGATTTGTGGGCTACCGTAGTACTCGGATGCTCTGCGCTGTGCAATCTTGGAGGAAAAAGGCGCTTAAGAAGAGTCGGCCTGAACTTTTTTAGCCAGAACAGTAGGCCATTATCGCAGGAACGATGCTGGCGAAATGAATGGCCATGGCAATGTGAAGGCTTTTTGAAGTTCGAGAGGTGCCGCCGTCGGCGTGTATAACAACGACGCGACAATTAATGAAGGAGAGTGGGGTGCGACAATGGTAGAACGGCAAAAAAAAAGAGGTTGGAGGGAAAACGGAGGTGTGCGCACGCGTCAATGCGTGTCGCGCACGTGACGCGGCATCTCACAATTCATCTTTATTGGAGTGTGTGTGCACAGCTGCACACAGTCCCTGAGGACGTTCCCTGAATTTCCATTTTGCTCTAAGCGCAAATTTGTGGTTGCATTATCCACAGAGGCACAACGTGGTCAATCACGTGGATAGTGCCAAGACAACCACATATGACGCCGGATTGTGGCTATTCGATTATTTTAGGTCGTATTCTTCTGCTTGTACATGCCTCATGCCTACAGTCCCTGAGGCCTACAGCGATGCCAGCGGTTCGTCGGGCCAGCGCCTCGGCGGAGATACAGTAGCGTGTGGGCCATGGAGTTTTGCGCAGCGCTGCCAACGTTCGAGTACCGTAAAATCTCCAATAATGCTCCGAGTAGCCGAAAGTTGAAACAATAGCCCTCCGGGGTTCTAGGTATTCGAGAATTGGAGGTGTTGCTGCTTGGTGTCACTAGGCTCTCGAGTTGGCAATATGTATCACTGCGTGAAGCAACTTTCCTTCCGCCCGTTGTGTCCGTTTCAAGCGTTCAATATCCTGCCACTTGGCCAGAGTGCGTTGGTTGGGGAACACACGCAATCGACACTTCCGCTGTAGTGTATGCGGGCCCGTGATATTGGATTCGGAGCGTGTCGTGAGTGACATCAATCGCTTGCCGACTCGCCTTGAAGTCGCTCCGTCTTTTGCCAACCAGTTGACAACAAGAGTTGGCCGTGGGCGTTTGCGCCTTGCGCTCACTTCTCGCTAGCCGTGCGAAATGACAAGGTATACATGTACGGTATACAATACCAATTCCAGTGTCGCAATGCCACTCTCAGTGTTCAGCCGCGCTGATTGTGCAAACGCGCACACTGCCCAAAAATTCCTTGCAAGCTTGCACCTTGTGTGCTTGTACAGTACTGTACAAATGTGAGTAGGTACAGTACAACTGTAATATCTACCTACGACTGTACCTTTGCTGTGCGTTGCAGCAAGCAGCGCTCGAGTCCCCTACCGCGGCTGGAGCGGGCTCGCGCCTACGCCGACGAGACTGACGAGTTGTTCTCGCGCTCCGGAGCGATCTACGACAGAGGACACCGAAATAGCGCCTCGTGGGACGTCGCCCAGTCGAGCCGGCGCGACGAACCGCCGCTGCCCAAGCGGTTCGAGCGCACGCGCGCGCGCGCGCGCACGCACGCAGGCACGCGCGCGCGCAAGCACGCGCATTCCATCTCGCCTGCATTATACGCAGGAGAACGCCAAACCGCTTTCAGCTACATGTACGCGCGCCAGCACCGGTTCGCCTTCAGCAACTCGGACAGGAACTCGTCCGCCGCGACGGCCGCGGCGGTCGCGGCCGTGGGCGGGCCGTCGACGGCCACCCTCGCGTCGGCCAGGA
This sequence comes from Paralinhomoeus sp. GSCO2_6, assembly GCA_030248085.1. NCBI lineage: Eukaryota > Metazoa > Nematoda > Chromadorea > Monhysterida > Linhomoeidae > Paralinhomoeus > Paralinhomoeus sp. GSCO2_6. Next base: position 72,235 of record JASAMY010001689.1, on the reverse strand, counting down.
GCGCCGACGAGGAGCCGACCGTCGGCAGCCCCACCACCGCGCCCTCGGACTACGACGACGACCTTAGCGCCTTCTACCGGTCTCTGCGTGCGTGCGTGCCTGCCTGCCTGCCTGCCTGCCTGCCTGCCTGCCTGCCTGCCTGCCTGCGTGCGTTCGTGCGTGCGTGCGTACGTGTGCGCGCGTGTGTGTGTGTGTGCGTGTCTGTGTGCGTGCCGGTGCATGCGTGCGTGCGTACGTGCGTGCGCGCGCGCCAGCCTGCCTGCGTTCCACTGTCGGCCCTCGACACTTTAGCGACATGCAAAGCGTGTTCGGTCGCCGCCAGCGCCGCCAGGCGTCGCCACCGGCGTCGGGCGTGGTCAGCGGCGGCGCGGTGCGTGGCGCCGCCGCCGACTTCGACCTGAGCACGACGAGCTCGAGCTCGGACTCGCGCCGTCTCTTCGACGAGCGTCGGCGCCAGTTGCTCTTCGAGAGGGACGGCGGCCAGACCTGGGAGCCGCCGCCGCCGCCGCCGCGCGGGGGCAAGCGACCGCCCGTGGTGAGACCGAGGCGCACCAACTGGGCGCGTGGACTGACAGCGGACGCGCTTCCAGCTCGCCCAAAGCATGGAAGAGCCGCGCTCGGCCGCGCTGGCGCGTTTCGCCTCGTCGCCGACAGGCGTCGCGGCCTCGGTGAAGTCCCAGAGCGTGGACTGCGCCGCCTGTCGGCAGGACCTGACGCATCGCTTCGAGAGCCACTTCTCGCTGGCCAAGACGTCGCCGACGGCCGCCGCCGCCGTCGCCGCAGGCTGCGGCCTTAGCCGGCAGACGGCCCTCGAGGAGGACACGGCCTCGTCGACGGACACGGCCAGTCAAGGCCAGCAACTGACGAGGGCCACGCCTGAGGAGGTATACTTTAACAATTGTTGGTTTTGCATTGGAATTTGCGGCTGCCGAAAACCCTCAATGGTTGTGGGGCTACTAATCAGAGGGTTTACGTACTGCGAGCCTGAAATCCGTCTCGTGCACTAACCGTACACATAGCGGCTGTTTGCGCAGTTGGGCTAAGGCGTTGGTTCCAAACCGCAAGGTGCGGAGTTCAATCCTCAGCGTGGCAAGACTGCCAGAGAAACAGTAACCCCTTGGGCAAGGGGCTAATGCTTCATACTGAACCCCGTTCCAGCTGACGACGGCCGCCAAGATGCTGTGGGTGCTGCGCAGCAGTCTGGAGGACGAGTCGGCGGCGGGCGCGGACGAGGAGGAGCCGCCGTCCGTCGCCTCCGTGGGCGTGGGGCCGCAGACGACGCTGTCGGATCAGACGTCCTTCGACGAGGAGGGCAGCTGCTACACCACCTCCTTCGAGTCCAACACCGACCCCTCGCTGGCCGCTGCGGCCACGGCCGCGGCCGCCGCCCTCCAGCAGCCGCCGGCCTCCGGCCCCTTCCTCGCGCCGCCCAAGCTCTCGACCGAGGCGCGCCGACAGAAATACCGGTGCGGAGTGGTACCTCCATTCGAATTTCGGGGAAAAATGAATATCCGTCGACAGGAACCTGTTCGCGCGCCGCCAGTGGGAGCTGGAGCAGGCGGGCGCGCTGGCGGGCAGCTTCGAGAACAGCTTCGACAGCTTCGGCACGTACAGCTCCGAGGGCAGCGGCGCCCAGGCGGCGCAGGCTGTCGCCGCGGCCCGCCCCGGCCCGTCCGGGCCGGCCGCGCCTCTCTACTCGACGATCAGCTTCGAGTCCAATGCCTCCTCCTGCCTCGGCGAACAGTCCGGCGAGCATTCACGGCTTTTTCTTTTTGCAAATTCAATTGAGAATTTCGAAATCTTTCGAATTCCAGACAGCACGGTCGACAGTCAGGGCCGGAAGCGCGTGTTCGCCGAGTCGAAGCAGAACAAGGACAGCGGCTACAAGAGCACCTCCACCGACGCGGCGGCCGCGCAGGCGGCCGCAGCGGCGGCGCTGGCCTCGCTCGACCGCCAGCGGCTCTACTTTGAGGCCGCCAGCCGGCAGCTCGACGACCGGCCGCCGCAGCCGCCTGCGGACGCCGAGACGACGAGCGCCGAGTCGTTCGACAGCGCGGGAGCGCCTCCCGCGCCGCCCAACGCGCACGTGCAGCGGTGGAGGCAGCGCCACGAGCCGCCGAACCAGAGGTGCGTGCGTTTCAGGAATTCTCATCAAGCATGATCGCGGCCGAACCGCACTCCTGCCAGTCCGTACGCACGGACGCACGCACGCACGGACGCACGCACGCACCGGCACGCACGCACGCACGCACGCACGCACGCACGCACGCACGCACCGGCACACACGCACGCACGGACGCCGCCGTTCCAGATCGCCGTCCTCGTCGACGGCGGCGGCCTCGTCGATCGCGGCGCTGTCGCGCGACTTCAGCATCGACAGCAAGACGGACAGTATCTATCGCGAGTTCCTCCGCTACGACCCTCGGCTCGACGGAGGCCGGCGGGCCAGCGCCGGCCGCAGGAAGCCGCCCTCGCCGGCGCCGCGGCCCTCGACGGCCGCGGCCGCACCGGCCGGCGGCTCCATTCCCGTCATTCGACTCTCCGCCGACGCTGCCGCCGTCGCCCGTCCCCTGCTGCTGACGAGCGGAGGGCGCGATTGAAGAATCGAAAAAAAAAACTTGAATCTGTGTGCCGTTCAATCTTTCGTACCGTCAATGCTACAATAGTGCCCCCAGGTAAGGAGAGGTTGAAAGTATAGTGCCCCGGGGGCACTATTCGAGGATTTACGGTAGTCTGTGGACTAGGCACCTACCGTATCCACTGCAATAGACCGGTCGGTTCAATTTCTGGCCGCCAGTCTATTGGAGTCGATCCGGAACCTCGTGTCGCTGGGGTTTCTGGTTTTAATTTTTATCGTAATTTTTAACAGATATTACACATAAAATGCACAAAATTTGTTAAATTTTATTGGATATACCTAGCAGTATAGAGCGGTCGATTAGCATCTTTGAGCGCGAAACTACAAATTAAATTTGCATTAACCAAAGGAGAAACCTTTACCCTCACCTGGAAGCACTGATTAGTTTGCATACGGTTGTCGTGTCGCAACTTTGCAAAATGTCCATCGCCCATGCAGTAGTGTTCGCTTCTATCTCTATGCTTGTGTCTTTGCTTACCTGTGTGTGCGTGCACGGATAAATTATTTGCGTTCTCAGTGCGTGTGTCGGTTGAAATTCCGAATAAACCGTTTTTTACGCTTAGAAGCGAGTCGGCGACGAATAAGCATTTTCTGGAGTAAGAACGAAGGTAGCGTCACGCAAACGAATGGAATAAATGGGAGTTACGCGTGTCTGCTGCACTTAAAATCGCACCAAAATACCACTTAAGATTCACTGGTGACTGGGTTGGGTGGGAAAAGCACGCATCGTGTCTTAGAGAGCGCGTTACTGAATTCCATTAACTAACTTAATATGCAGCGACCGAGCAACGCCAATAATAATCACGGAACATCGAAAAGTAACAACAACAACACGCCACCCGACTAAAGCGCAACGAGTAATATATAGTAGCGAGAGCAAGCGCAGCCACAAAAGACGCGTGCGTGTGTTCACATTTGGCTACAGTAAGCGCGCGGAGATCAACAATCGATTCTTCACCTCGATTCACTTCGCTACCGTATGCCGGGTGGGGTGGGGGGGGGGGAGAAGCTTGCCGTGGATTGCGCAAAAACGTCCTATCAAAAAACTCCATCTGTCTTCAATCTTATCCAAAAGTTGGAACGCGGATGGTGGTGTCTATCGCTCAGAGAGCGCACCAAAATACCTCTAGACCGACTCCACCCTCTCCTCGCTGTAGGGGGGCGGGGCGCCTTTGGGCCTGGGGGCCCTGCCGCCGTCCACGACCTCCGTCTCCAGAGGTGGGGCCTGCGGTGGCTGCTGTTGGATGCGCTGGGCGGCGAGCCGAGAGAATTCCAGGAACACCTCCTCCAGCGACGTCTCGGCCAGCGCGTAGTCGGCCAGCTCCAATTCTGACGACAGCGCCTCCACCTGTATTATGGCAGGGACATGGTGATTTGGGCCGGTGAGAATTGCAGTAGGTAGGAGGTACCTAGGGTGCCGCAGGGGGGGGGGGGGCTCCTCTAGGGGCTGGCTGCAGCCCCCACCCCCCCTTCCCCTAGCATGACTGTAATGTAATCGGTGTGGCCGAGTGGGGGGGGGGGTGTATCGGCTCCCCCAGATGGGGGGGGGTCCCTGGAGCCGAAAGTGGGTGAGGGTAGATGTCCAGAATGCCAAAAACTGGTCAGCCAAATAGCGACTAAATAAGTAGGTAATTTTTGGTAAAACAAAAGTGTCATTGTCAAAGTAGTGCACAAAAGAGCGTTGCTCACCTGTTTTATGTGGTCGAATAACACTGAGAAGCAGTCAAAAACGCTAGGGTTTACTCACTTTTATGGTTGCAGACAGGGTTAAAACCACCTTTTCTACTCTGAGGGAGGGTGGAGGGGGTAGGGTTGCAAAATTCTGGGGGTGGGGGACCCCCGCCCAAACACACCCCTTCCCCAAGCCAGCTATGGACACGGACACATGTCATTTTTGTCTGTAAGAATTGACTACAACGCAGCACTTCAAGCGCTTTATTGCGAAATAAACCAAAAGGAAATTGAGAAAATATGAAACATGTTTCACACTGTCTACATAGACAAGACGCAAGGCTGTTGTTCCGGAAAAACTCGAGTTGGAAACTATACACAAAACTGGTACGCAGAACGATCAAAAGTTATTCAATTGTAAATTTTAATTAATTAAAAGATTCAAATAAAATCTCAAAAGGCACACCTTGTTGAACATGGTCGCCCAGCTGGCGGTGGTCGCGTCTTCGGGGTCTTTGGGCAGCAGGAAGGAGAACTGCACCATAAAGGTCTCCTGAATTTTTATTTTTATATAGTTTTTATTTCCATTTTGCATATATAGAAGTGCGCCTGTCGACACCCCCCCCCCTGAACAATCCGAACTGGTGTCCCATCCCAACACCAGCAACTTCTAATACCCTTGCAAGCGGTAAAAAATGTTTCTCGGACGGAATTTCAATGCAAAGCTGCATCGTAAACGCCAATCGGTCTTTGACTATTATTCCCCTGCGTGTGTCCAGGCCCCCCCCCCTGGGCGTATTGTGGTCACCTTGAGCTGGGCGTTGGGGAAGTGTCGTTGGACGGCCAGCGCGACGGCGTTCGGTTCGAGAAGCTTCTTGGTCTTGAGCTGGAGCGCGAAACCGGTTCCGAAGCGGGCCTTGATGCGCTGCGTCGAACCGAGACACACGAACTGGCCGGCCACCAGGATGGCCAAGCGGCTGCACAGCCGCTCGCACTCGTCCATGCTGCGCGGGGAAACATTGTCATTAGTTAATTGGTTAGTTGATTAATTAATTAATTAGACAGTCACCTGTGCGAGGTGAGCACAATGGGCGTGCCCGCCTGGCGCTTGGCCAGCAGTACGGACCAGATGGCCCGGCGCGCCACGGGGTCCACGCCTGCAACGCCAGCCTCTGCGTGCGTGCGTGCGTGCGTGCGTGCGTGCGTGCGTCAGCGCGTGCCGGGTGCGCGCGTGCTGCCGGTGTGTGCGTGCATGCTGGTGCGTACGAGCCAATGCGTGCGTGCGTTGCAGTGCGTTCGTGCGTGCGCGCGTTCCAGTGCGTTCGTGCCATTGCGTGCGTGCCAGTGCGTACGTGCCGGTGCGTGTGTGACGGTGTGTGCGTGCCAGTGCGTGCGTGCTGGTGCGTGCGTGCTGGTGCGTGCGTGTCGGTGCGTGCGTGCCAGTGTGTGCATGCTGGTGCGTGCGTGCCGGTGCGTGCATGCTGGTGCGTGCGTGCCGGTGTGTGCATGCTGGTGCGTGCGTGCCGGTGCGTGCATGCTGGTGCGTGCGTGCCAGTACGTGCGTGCCAGTGCGTGCGTGCCGGTGCGTGTGTGCCGGTGTGTGCGTGCTGGTGCGTGCGTGCGTGCCAGTGTGTGCGTGCCGGTGCGTGCGTGCCGGTGTTTGCGTGCCGGTGCGTGTGTGCCGGTGTGTGCGTGCATGCTGGTGCGTGCCGGTGCGTGCGTGCCGGAGCGAGCGTTCCTGTGCGTGCGGGCTGGTGCGTGCGTGCCGGTGCGTGCGTGCTCGTGCGTGCGTGCGTGCCGGTGCGTGCGTGCTCGTGCGTGAGTGCGTGCCAGTGCGTGCGTGCGTCGTGCCGGGTGCGCGCGTGCGTGCCGGTGCGTGCGTGCCGGTGCGTGCGTGCTCGTGCGTGCGTGCCGGTGCGCGCGTTTGTGCGTGCGTGCGTGCGTGCGTGCCAGTGCGTGTGCCGGTGCGCGCGTGCGTGCCGGTGTGTGCGTGCATGCTGGTGCGTGCGTGCCAGTGCGTGCGTGCCGGTGCGTGCGTGTGCGCGCGCGCACCGGCGGTGGGTTCGTCGAGCAGCAGGACGTCTGGGTCGCCGATCAGCGCCACGGCCAGACTCGTCCGACGCTTGTTGCCGCCGCTGGAGATAAAAATAAATGAAAAGGGCACAGAAAATTACAGAAAAGCAGGCGCCCACGCACACGGACGCACGCACGCAGCGGGCAGCAAACGGCCTAGTGGTCCGTAATTCTGGACATGCTACACGGGTCATTGACGGCCTCCTACTAGCGTTGCCCCTAATCCAGCAACAACGCACGCACGCACGCACGCACGCACGCACGCACGCACGCACGCACGCACGCACGCAGGGACAGGGCCACCTGTAGGTCTTGATGCTGCTGTCGGCGTACTGGGCGATGCCGACGCTGTCGACGGCGGCGTCGACGAGCGGGCGGACGTGCTGGGCGTGGACGCCCCTGATGCGCGCGTACATGGTCAGCGTCTCGCGCGCCGTCAGGTCCTGCATGAGCGCGTCGAACTGGGGACAATATCCCAGGTGCTTGCCTGCCTGCAACGCGTCACGACTTGCAGTGCCAGTCCCTCCAATAGTTCCCCCCCCCCATATTCCCAAAGTCTACTTTTTTCTTTAGACCACTGCGGCTACAGAGGCGCACCATGTTGTTATTGGTGTCGCTCATGCATACCACCCTAAAAATGTTGATCACAATACAATCATTATTAATAAAAAAAAATAGTTGGCTGGGGGGGACAACCGGGCGGGGGGGGGCAAACGGCAGTGGCGAAACGTCCAGGCGGTAACTGGTAGGGGGAAACGACCTGTAGCCCCCCCCCCCCCCACCTGTACAAAAAGATCGATCAGGAGAAGCGTAGGGTCGCGTTATTCGAGGTGGGCTATTAATGCAAGCAGCGTAAGGTAGATAGTGAGGAGCAATGTAAGGCACTAGTGTAACTGCATGAATCGAAGAAAATATTAGCGCGAGCTGAAACATGCTATGCTCCTGACTGAAAAGTTTAGGTACAACTAACTTTGTACTGCTCAGTCTAAACCCCAGGCTCCAACAAGGCAGCTCAACCGTGCAACTGAGAAGGTCTCCCAAATCCGAAGTATGCGCCACCTCTCAAAAGACCCCACCTTTCTTCACCTTGCCCACAATCCCGCTTGACACAGTGAGGATGGGGTTGGGTCGAAAGACAAAACACTCCCCCCCCCCCCCCCCCCCTTCTTCACCTTCCCCACAATCGAACCTGGCACAGTGAGCCTGGGGGTGTTGCTGGGGGGGGGGGCCACGATGTCCCCCCTCACCTCTCTCCAGTTCTTCCTAACGTCCACTCCGCAGACGTAGATCTCTCCCCCCGAGATGAGGTTCTCTCCGGTGAGCATGCGGAAGGTGCTGGTCTTGCCGGCGCCATTGACCCCCAGCAGGCCAAAGCAGTCGTGCGGTAGGACTTGGAAGCTGACGTTGCGCACAGCGTGCATCCGGCCGTAGAATTTGTGCAGATTCCGGACGAGCACTGGCGCGCTGGCCGCGGACGCGCCGTCGACCTGCTCCTGCTCCAGACGCACGTCCGCGTCCACCGCCTCCTGCAGCAACGCGCGCGTATTCGAATGGTTGCACTCTGTCAGCGTCAGCTGGCGTACACCCCGCAGTACTCGGCCCAGGGTTGCGTAAAAAAAAATTTAAAGTTTTTTTGTTAAATTATTACTTTTTTAAAATTGCCCTAGGAGCGAGCCAGCATTGGTGCCAAATACCTGTACTATAAGATACTTTCAGCCTATTAGAGTGTCGAACACAAGTAATAGTGCTTCCCTAAAGCCTTTAGAAGCGTATTTAGCATCGTTTTAGTCAAATGGTGCCAAAGCCGCAGCATCTAAATGGTCGTGTACGGTATCGCACTGTGTTGGGAACCAGTTGGAAACCCCCCAAAAAGAGCTTGGTTTTGGTGCTAATAAGCAAGTTTATGCATGAATAACTACTAATTGTACCATCTAAACACCATCTAACGCCTTTTTTGCCGCTTAGCAGCTACATTTTACCCAAAAACAGAGAATTTTTTTAATTTAAAAAAATCCAACTTTGAAAAAATATTATTTTTTTTTAATTGTGCAACCTCGGGCCTAGTGATATTTCGTCTCCGCGCACCTGTCCCTCTGCGTCGTTCCTGCCGCCCCCTCCCTTGAGTCTCGCGAACCACCTCGGCGTCTGCCTTGCGCAGCCCATGCCGTAGCAGAGCAGTCGGCACCAGTCGAACTCTATGGCGAAGACGGCCAGCCAGAGCAGCGCGCCCTCCACCAACAGTCCGTAGAAGACCACCGCGGCCGTGTCGGCGCCGCCGCTTCCCTCGACCACCTCTCCGGACGGCTTGCGCTCGGCGCAGACGTCCGCCGACGCCCCGCCGCGACCTCGCTCGGAGTACATGTAGCCGAAAGAGAAGCCGAGCGCGTAGTTGGGCACGAGCAGGGGCACGAGCCAGCGCAGCAGGCGGAAGAACCAGCCGCACACCGCCTGGGGTCCGCGCATGAAGCGGACCAGCGTCGTCATCACGTACTCCAGCAGCGCTGGCAGCAGCGCTGTACGAGCGAACGAACGCACGCACGGTTCTCGACTTTGGGAGAGCACACGAGTGGACCATTCAAAACGCGAACAGTCAACGGACGTCAATAGAAGTAGGCAGAGTGAAACGTTCCGAGTGCAATACACGTACCTGCCTGCACGTACGCAGGCAGGCAGGCAGGCAGGCAGGCAGGCAGGCAGGCAGGCAGGCAGGCAGGCAGGCAGGCAGGCAGGCTGACACTGGGCCTCATCTCTCACTAGCAGCGCGGTCAATTGTGTGACCCAAGAGAGGCCAGAAGCGGTCCACACACAAATAAAGGCACGCACGCACGCACGCACGCACGCGCTCACTGCCTCGCCTACCCCCGACGGTGAGCATGAGCAGCAGTAGGATGCTGCACTTGGTGGGAGAGGTGAACATGAAGTGCCACAGGTAGTTGTAGGGCAGCGCCGCCCACGCGTAGACGTAGAGCAGCGCCAGGAACTTGAGGAAGGCCCAGTCGGCGAACCACAGGGGGTAGTCGAGCAGCCAGAGAGTCACGCAGACGATGGTCACCAGAATCGAGTAGAGCGCCAGGTCGTAGAGGAAGTTGCCCAGCCAGAACGTCACCGGGTGCAGACCGGCCAGGAACTGCAACCACATGTACGTGTGTCCACTGTCTGTGTCTGTCTGCGCGTGCGTGCGTGCGTGCGTGCCATCTCCTTCGCAGGGCATCTGCGCACGCCCTCACCTGCATGTGCTTGGCCCCCACGGCCCGTTCGTTGACGAGCGCCGTGACGTAGCTGCAGACGACGAAGGCCATGATGAAGCAGATCACCCCCAACTCCACGAAGTAGCCGCTCCTGACCACCTCTCCCTTCTCGTCTAGGCGCTTGCCCACCGGTCCTTGGGAGCCGGCGGGGCCAATGTCGCCCAGATCGAACTGGATCGGCTTGTTCACTAGCTGGAGGTAAGGTTTGCCCTCTGCCAGCAGGGCGTTCTGCGCCAGTAACAGTGCCAGCGGCGCCGAGTGCATATAGCTCGAGTCATAGAGCGCCTCGAGTCGCAGTCGGCCTGAGCTTTCGTCGAGCGCGACGGAGAGGCCGACGATGTAGCTGGAGCTGACGAACGAGTCACCCTTGCTGGTGTATTCGGACAGGATGAACTGGTCGACGGACTGGTCAGAGGGTATCTCCGCAAAGGAGACTGAACCCTCGGCGAACTGGGACTTGTACCTGGAAGGAAGGACATGGTTTTTTTTGGGTGTTGGTTTTCGATTTTTGACCAAGGGCGGCGCTAGGAGCGTGGCCCACGCCCACGTAACATACCGTGCCCAACCAAAACGACGCCTTCCTAGAGGCGATAACTTGAGGCACATTGACCACAAGGACTGCCAAAAGCGTTCGGAAGAACGCCAACTGCAATGCAACCTAGGGCAGCGACAGCACAAGAAACACATCGAGAGGAAAATATGTCATCGTTAGCGGAACCATCAATTATAGAACCCATGTTGATGTGTCGCGGCTTCGCATGGCATTAAAATGCATATCATTCTAAGGCTCAAATGCGTCCTATGAAACATTTTTGCCTCTCTTATGAAGGGGGCCATTTCTGCTATTGTAGAGGGGGGGCGCAATTGCTCCAACCATCGGCTACCTGCGAGCACTACTGCTAGAGGGTAGTGTACTATTGGGAGGTGAGACACTATTGGGAAATTTACGGTGCATAGGCTCAATGAAAAGGACGTGAAATATTTCTCACTAAAGCGAAACATGTTTCACGTGGATTATTTGTTGTTTCGTACGGAGCAGTTCATCGTTCGGATCGTGGTCGAGTTCTTGTAATAATCTAATAATCGATACTCACATACGTGAGCGCACGCTCGCGTACGCATACATGTATGCACATCACACACACACACACACACGTGCGCACGCACGAGGATCCAGAAATTTTTTTTGGAGGGGGGGGGGGTCTGTCTGTCCGCCTGTCTGTCTGTCTGTCTGTCTGTCTGTCGCCAGTCCGCAGTCTGTCTCGACTCTACCCACCTCTCAATGACCTTCTTCTCTTTCTCCAAGCCCCCGTGCGTCCTGGTCAGTACGACCGTGCCCTTGGCCAGCGTGTCCACGTCGATACTCAGCGGGGGCTCTTGTCCCGGCGCGAAGTCGACATTGGTGAAGAGCAAGGCCACTCCGAAGATCAGCAGGGGCAGCAGGAACTGGGGCAGCAGGAGGCTCCAGTTGCGTCGACTGTAGAGGAAGCGTTTGTGGAGCATCGCCAGCAATTGCTGGCAGAGTGCCAGCGCGGCGTTGGCCGTCTTGGGAGCGGCACGAGACGGCTGATCGGCGATCAGATCCAGCTGCTCTGAGTGGTGCGAGGACGAACCGTCCGCGTGCATAGAGGCCGCACCACCACCACCACCATCGTCCTTCAGGTCCTCATCGGCCGTCTGGCCGTGCGCCAGCTCGCCCACTCTGCGGAAGAGAAAGAGGTGGTCAGATAAGCAGTGCGTGCGTGCGTGCGTGCGTGTCGGTGCGTGCGTGCGTGCCGGTGCGTGCGTGCGTGCCGGTGCGCGCGTGCGTGCCGGTGCGTGCCGGTGCGTGCGTGCGTGCCGATGCGTGTCGGTGCGTGCGTGCGTGCCGGTGCGTGTCGGTGCGTGCGTGCGTGTCGGTGCGTGCGTGCGTGTGTGCGTGCGTGCCGGTGCGTGCGTGCGTGCCGGTGCGTGCGTGCGTGCCGGTGCGTGAGTGCGTGTCGGTGCGTGCCGGTGCGTGCGTGCGAGGCTCAACGAACAACTCTTATCTGACGTAGGTAACCCCCCCCCCCCCAACCTACAATCTACCCTAAAATCCACTAGGCGGTCAAAGATGCTAAACGGGCGCAATAATAGAAATTGTACACACGTCTAGGTGTGCCCCCCCCCCCTCCTGTGCTGACTAAGCGAGAGCATTCATAAATAGTATGCAAATCACATCAAACGGGTCACCAAATTTGGAACAGAGGCGACAGTACACCAGCTTTGAGCTGCAAATCAAAACATAGCTGAGTTTTGAGCTCTTTAGCGGGGGGGGGTTCGTTTCACTCAACCCATCCTCTACCCTGGGCGTTTATTAGAAGGGGAAAGGCCTCATTGGGGGATTTACGGTATTTAGTCGGAAAGGGATAAAAAAAAAACAAAGCTGCTAGCAAAAACTCGCGTGCGAGGGTCCAAGAATGTTTCGAGGCGACTACTTTTGACTTTGAGACTCATGACACTATCAATGGTCGAGTCATCAAACCCTTCAACCATCAACGCAATTCAACAACCCTTTCCATCGCAAGTCCAGCCGTGGTTTCGGTCATCTACACTCCCCATACAGCCATCTCGAAGCGTGGACGCACACGCGTACGCGCGCGCGCGCGCGCGCACGCACGCACGCACGCACGCACGCACGCACGCACGCACGCACGCACGCACTCACTTGACGAAGACCTCGTCCATGGTGGTGACGGAGACGCCAAAGTGGGCGATGTCGAGCTGCTGCTGGTTGCGCTCCAGCTCCTCGATCAGCGAGATGAAGCTACAAACCGATGCTTGTATAGACCACTGTGTCTGTGCACCGACTGCTGCACACTTTCACGCACGAACGGAATGGTTAAAAAAAGAACCAGCGCACCGCAGCGAGACTGCTTGCGCTAAGAACAAGCGCTGAAACAGTTCTTCCCAACCGGGGGCCAACTTCTATGTATCTCAGTTTATTGATCGTAGTAGTGTCAAGTCAACTAGGTTCCTCCTATTGAAGAAAGGGAGCCCTAAGCCCCGATAGGTCAGCAGAACTTTGAAACTTTCCAAATTGTATTGGAGGATTCCAAAGCGGAAAAACTGGGTGTAGTTAGCCGACCCATAGCTTCGCACTATTGACGCTAGTTGCAACCGATTGCTATGGCAAGTCGCAACCGTGTGACCTGAGTAGGAATGCAGACAGACAGACAGACAGACAGACAGACAGACAGACAGACAGACAGACAGACAGACAGACAGACAGACAGACAGACAGACACAGACAGACAGGCAGACAGACCGACACACAAACAGACAGACAGACGGACAGACAGAACCGACTTGTGACTTTCGCCTGCGGGCACGAGGAAGCAGGAGTCGGTCTTGGTCTGCCACTCCAACGTCGCGTTCTCGGCCCGGCCCTCCACCAACTCGGCCACTCTCTTCTGCTGCTCCCCCGCGCGCTTCGGCTCCTGCTCGCACAGCTGCGGAGGCAGAGACACCGTCACGTGGTAGCCGGTGCCTATAAGCAAGACATTCTACAGATGTAAATATGCCGGTAAATGCGCATGTGTGACACACGACGCATAGGACAAAGTGACGCGTTCGTTGCGTACTACGGACACAATGCAACAATGCCAGTGTGCCTGAGCGATGCGACCCAGGATATAGGTTGACATATGGTGACAAAGTGTTGCATTGGCGACGCACTGGCGCTGAGCGTCTGGCTCTGCTGTGCGTGCGTGCGCGTGCGCGCGCGCGTGCGTGCGTGCGCCCGTGCGTGCGCGCGTGCGCGTGCGTGTATGCTTCAGCTAACCGTAGTGCTTCTTGAGGAAGATGGAGCTGCCGGCGCACTGGAGTTTGCCCTTGGCCAGGATGGCGATGCGGTCACCGAGCAGATCCGCCTCCTCCATGTAGTGGGTCGTCAGCAGCACCGTCCTGCCCCTCTTCTCCGTCTGCAGCAGCGTCCACATCTCGTGCCGCGCCGAAGGGTCCATCCCTGACGTGGGCTCGTCCAGGATCAGCACCTCAATTTTTGAGGCCCTTTTTAGGCTGGTCGGTTGGGAGCGAGCGCCTCTCTGCCCTGCCCCTTTGTCGACCATGACGTGGGGGGGGGGTCTTCCTGCGGCCACGTAACCCCCCCCCCCCTTCCCTCCTCTTGGATCCGCTAGTGCACTCATTAGTCAGTCACTACACTGGAGCGGTTAGGTACAGACGCACAATACCAATAATGGACGTTTCAACTCGGCTATACGTACACGCGACAAAAATATGCGCAATAGTGACGAGTGACCATCCCTACGGCATACCCCCAGTTCCTCTGTGCCCCAATTCCTCGGTTCCCAGTTCCTCGTTTTCTCAGTTCCTCGGTCCCCAATTCCTCTGCGCCCCAGTTCCTCGGTTCCCAGTTCCTCGTTTCCCCAATTCCTCGGCACCTGATTCCACGGTCTCTTCATCGAGTTTTCACCCTTTTATTGATAGTGAGTTTCTAGTTCTGATTGAGCGCGCACCGACTGATGCTCGCTGCGCGGGGCGGCAGTCAGCTCAGCTTGAATTTCAGGACCTCTGCTGCAGTGTAATAGTGTAACGTGCAGCGAAGTACAGTGTAACAGCAGCCCCATTGTTCTTTTGGGAACTCAGCAGCCAAACCATTCAGTAACCCAATCAAAGCCACAGTGAACCTCAATCGTTTTTCCCACCCTGTTTTATCAGCTGGCGGACGATCTGGCAGTCACTCACGCTCCTACAAGCAGTCAGAACATAATATGTACCTTGTCGTGCCCCATCATATGCCTCGTCCCCAGCTGGCCTCTGTCCTCAGTTACAATACCCATTTGGATTTGAACTGCACATTGTTCCATGCGCATAGCTCACCACGAGAGCTTAGGCAATGGTCGTTAGGCACAACTGTCAACTGCATCTACACTGTCTCGATGTGTTACGTCCTTTTGCCAGAAAACGCAGACCGAGATATACTTTCGTTCGTGCCAGATAGACGCAGACTCTTGTGCGTGTGCCAGTGCGTGTGCGCGTGCCGTCGCGTTCTTGCAGGCACTTGCGTGCGTGCTGTCTGTCCCGTGCGCGTCCGTCCGTCCATGAGTACATGCCTGTGCGCCTCTTCTCTTCTCGCCTCTTCTCGCCAATCGCCATCGGTCGCTCAGTCACTCACCATTCGCGCTTCATGTAGGATTACAAAAACTGAGGACCGAGGAATTTGGTGGCCGAGGAATTGGGGAAACGAGGAACTGGGAACCGAGGAACTGGGGCGCAGAGGAATTGGGGACCGAGGAACTGAGAAAACGAGGAACTGGGAACCGAGGAATTGGGGCACAGAGGAACTGGGGAACGAGGAACTGGGGACCGAGCAATTGAGGACCGAGGAACTGGGGACCGAGGAACTGGGGGCTAACCATCCCTACAACGACATTTGCTTCGCCCTTTATGCATGCGCCAATACCGCACCGCTTCCGTTCACGCATTGCACCGTACTTCTTTTCGTTGTTACCCCACGCGGTTCGAACCGCTTCTCCAACCAAAAAAAAATACCGCACCAAAATAGCGTCTCCTCCTTACCTCCGAGCCCCCGATGAGCGCGATGCAGAGGGAGAGCTTGCGGCACTGACCGCCGCTGAGGTTCTTCGCGCGGTCAGACGCCTTCGCAGCCAGGCCGATGCGCTCCAACAGCGCGTCCGCATCCGCCGCCTTGTACTCACGGCCTTTCAGCTGCAACGGGCAATTACAAATTTTTTCTCATTCAACACAAAGACGCAAGCACCACAATACGCACACCACACGTCTTTCTTCGAGGAGGAAAAGGGCGTAGCACAACCAAAAAAATTCTGCACCAAAATAGCGTGGCAATAGGCGCTTTTTGGCAGCTCAAATTTTTGGTGTTGTTGGACGTACACACCGATGAAAGCGCGCGCAAAAACGCGCGCACTATGCGGGGGGGGGGGGCGGGGGGGAGTACCCGACCAAGTACACCTATGATTAAGGGACATTAGGGTGAGCGAGAGAGGGTGACCGTGCAGAAGAACTCGCGGTGTTCCTTGACGGAGAACTCGCGGATGAGCACGTTGTGCTGTGGGCAGCGGCCGAGCTGATGGCGGATGCGGGGCAGCGCGTTGCGGATGTCGAAGCCGTCCACCACCGCCGTCCCCTCCGAAGGGTACGTCAGGCCTGTGCACGGCGGCGCACTGCGCGTGCGTGCGTGAGTGCGCGTGCGTGCGTGAGTGCGTGCGTGAGTGCGCGTGCGTGCGTGCATGAGTGCGCGTGCGTGTGCGTGCGCGCGCGTGCGTGCGTGCGTGCGCGTGCGTGCGTGCCAGTGCGGCAGCGGTGTGGTGACACTGGCCAGCCAAACTGGAGGGGGGGGGGGGGCGTGGATGATTTTTTTGTGGGGGGGGTAACCTGACCAGCCCCCCCATCCAGTTGCCTACACCTATGAGTCACGTTAAGCCCCTCTGGCTCTGTCAGTGCTTGCGTGCGTGCGTGCAGCCTACCGCAAAGGACGGAGAAGGTGGTGGACTTGCCGGCGCCGTTATGGCCCAGCAGGGCGGTGACCTGGTCTGGGAAGACGTCCAACGACAAGCCATCCACCGCTGGCCGGCGTTCTTGCTGACTCTTGCCCGTCTGGAAAACGTTTCACGCCACGCTAATGTAATTAGGAAGATGTCAGTACCAGCACTAACGTTCCTCATGGAGGTTTGTTAATGAACAATCGAACTGCAACTCAATCGATTGTACACGAGCCAAGAAACAATATTACCACACCATTACCACACCACACCACGTCAGGAAGCAAAGCGAAACGTGGCCTATCGTCTACTCAAAATCATTGTTAGCAGGCATGATTAAACTAAAAAGAAAGCTCACCAGCCACTCCATGACTTTCGCGACGACTTGGCTCTTCCACTTCGCCTCCCAGTACTTGGTCAGGTCCAGAATTCGCACCTAAAAGACTACCGTAGATTGCATCGCCTAAACGTTCGTATTCGTTCGTACACATAAACACCGAATCACTCAATTTTTTTCAGCTTCACCCCTTATAGAGATCTCCTCATCTCATTCACAGTGGCCACTGCCAAATGCACCTTGGGCTCCATGTCGGGCGGGGGCGACTCGACAGTGGAGAGAGCTCGGGAGAGCTTCACCGAGGGGCCCACGGTGGACATCTGCAGGCCATCTGCTTGGTCCACCGCCTCCTCCACGTGCACCGTCGTCTTGCGCTGCGCCTTCGTCTCCGCCACGCGGCCGGGACACCAGTACGAGTACTGAATGGGCAATATTTCGGTGTGTGTGTCGAGAACGCACCAAAATATCACTTTTTAGGGATTTCGGGCTCCAAAGGTCGACAGAAAACGGCCCGTACCCCCCAGGATCGGGCTGACTGGGTCTCTCATCTCTCACTAGCTAGCGGCGGTCGATTGTGACCGGAGAGAGGCATAGAAGCGGCCCACACGCAAACAAACAAACAAACAAAACAAACAGAAATCGAAGAAACTGCTCACCGACAAGAAGAAGAGCGGGTTCTGGGCGACCGCGTCACCGCCTGGGAACACGGCCTCGATGTAGCCGGTCAGCGCAGCGTAGATCAATAGGTCCAGCAACAAAACGCCCCAGTAGCCCAAGATCGTTATGGGATCCGTGAAGGAGCCGCGATGGAAAATGTACTGGGCGGGAGAGAGAACGCCTGAATATTCGTGCCTCCAATCTCCAGGGTGGGGTGCAGGGTTGCATAAAAAAATTCGTTTTTTTTTTAATTGGAAAAAAATTAAAAAAATGTATATTTTTAAATTGACTTAGGAGCCATCATTGGTGCGAAATACCTGTAGTATAAGATACTTTTAGCCTATTAGAGTGTCAAACACAAGTTGTAGTGCTTCCCTAAAGCCTTTAGAAGCGTATTTAGCATCGTTTTAGTCAAATGGTGACAAATCCGCTGCCTCTAAATGGTCGTGCACGGTATCGCACTATGTTGGGAACCAGTTGGGAACCCCCAAAAGAGCTTGGTTTTGGTGCTAATAAGCAAGTTTATGCATGAATAACTACATTTAAACGCCTTTTCGCCAATCAGAAGCTATATTTTACCCAAAAACAGAGAATTTCTTTAATTTAAAAATCCAACTTCTAAAAATTTTTTTTTTTAACTTTTTTTTTAATTGTGCAACCCTGGGTGGGGGCAACCTTGTCGGTGGACATCCAACAAAGGTGAAGCTATGCAAGCACTCACCCTCAAAGTGATGCTTTCTGATCAGATCGCCAGCCCTCACGTAGGGGAAGTGAAAGTCGAGACAGAAGAGCGGCCGCAGGAGTGCTTTGGAGCCCACCCAGCCATTCATCCATGGAGAGAGTAGGGCCAGCACCAGATACAACAGGAAACTCATCAGTGTTGCTGCGTTTGCTAAAGACAAACGCATCACTGAACAGTGTCATAGAGTGTAGGTTGGGCCTGAAGCCAGGGAGTACATGAATTTCGAGGGGAGGGGGGGGGTTCTAGACTGCCATCCCAGGTAAAATGTCCGGTATAGGAACGTGTGGGGAGGCCCTCGAAGTGAAATATTTCGCATCAAAACAGCTGGTATATGGGTACTTTTGATCCAAAATGGGTCCAAATAAGGTGTAAATAGCCATCTTTGAGGCTTTTTGGTCACACTACACTGAAAAGGAAACAAAAAAACGCACTTTGACCCAATTTTTCCAATGTTGAGAGACGGATTCACACAAAATATCTGGGATGGCAATGGCGGGGGGGGGGCTACATGCCCCCTGTTTTACACAGAGACATTGTTGAATTTTATTATTTCAGGGTGGTGTGTACCCTCTGCCCCCCTCACGCCCCCTCTGGCTATGCCAGAGTCAGTGAATGGCAGAGAAGTAGCTGTTGGCTTACCCGACTTGAAAATGACAGACATCAAGAAGCTGAAATAGATCACACATGCCCCGTAGAGGGCAAATGTAATGAAGAAGAGCATCGAGAGGACGAAGGAGCCAATCAGAATATACGAGACGATCGACGCCCACGTGAAGATGATGAGCAGCTTGATGTAGTTCGATGCGAGGTAGGCAAGCCACTGCGTGGACGAGCTCAGACCCATCACCTTCATGTATTCCTGCACAGAAGAAACAACAGAGTCTCTGACAGCGCCCCCGGAAATAGGGCAGCGTACGGCCTAGTGGTAAAGAATCGGCCTCTTGCGCGCGAGGTCGTGGGTTCGACTCTTGATGGACCCACTAGACCGAGGACTTCCCTTTCTATGGATTTTCTCGTGCCATCGCTGCCCTAGATTATAGATAGTGTTCTTCCATAGGTCTTTGGCCCTAGACAGGAAGGTGTCATGGATATGGGTATGTTATATGGGCCATTGACGGCCTCCTAGCATTGCCCCTAATCCAACAACACCAACCGCCCCAGGAGTGATTGAAACTACGTTCTTGACCCCAAAAAAAACCCTCACGTGAATGCCACTCTGTCTTTCCAGACTGACACTGCGAGCTATGTACATGACACTGACCAGTAGAGCACCCATCAAAAAGTAGGGCACAAAACTACTGATGATCATTTCCATTGTAGGCATCTGCAGGTAGAAAGGCATGGCCTTCAGTGCGAATGAGCCCTCGTCCAACTCTGGGTGGAGCGAGGCAGCAACGGCTGAACATGTGGCAGTACGTCTTGAGAAATTACAAATATTTTGCGAGTTACAATTTTCTCGTGCCATCGCTGCCCTAGATTATAGATGGCGTTCTTCCGAAGGTCTTTGGCTGATTGCCGGCTCTGGACAGGAAGGCGTCATGGATATGGGTATGCTATATGGGCCATTGACGGCCTCCTAGCGTTGCCCCTAATCCAACAACAACTACAATAAGAGGATTGTGTGCAAGGCCAAGGCATCGCCAACTCAGATGCAAAAAAAATAAGGTTGCTTGGGTCCTCCTGCCTGGCAGCCGAGCGGCCTTGTTCGACTACCGAGCAGCTTCGCACTTGTGGCTAAAGCTCAACAGTTCAAAGAAGAACGCGCCCTGCTCGATGGTGAGGAATCCCGAGTCGTAGTAGAGGCCGGGCGCGCGACTGAAGAAGTGGGAGTCGGACTGCACGGTCGTCGTCAGCCACCTGTTGCCCACCGTTCCCAGGCCGAGCGCGATCCTCTGCGCGTCGCCAGAGCCACCGGCCACGTCCACGCCCCCTGCGATCATCGCGAATGCGCGCCTCCATGCGTGCCGGTGCGTGTATATGCCAGTGCGTGCGTGCCGGTGCGTGCGTGTCGGTGGGTGCGCGCGTGTCGGTGCGTGCGCCCGTGCGTGCGCGCCTGCCGACACGGACCGATAACGGCGGCGTCGCAGATGACGCCGCTGCTGCTGTAGTAGGTGCGGTCCCAGCCTTTGTACGAGTCATCGTCATCCTCATCGCCCGCATACTCTGCTCGTCTGTCCTCTCGAAGTCTCTCCAGCCGCGCCAGCGTCCGCCCCACCACCGCCTCGCGCATCGCCCACTCCGACGCGAAACCTGAACCATGGGGGCGTTTGAGAGTTCAGCAAAGCTGCCCCCAGGTCTGTGCCGAGCAGGGGGTGAATGCAGGAAACAAACTTCAGGGGGGGGGGGGCAAGATAATGTTGGAAGTTTGCAACAACCACAAAACAGGTGTCAGTCAGCTGGACGGGGTTGAACGAGTCGACGACCTTATCAACTAGCCCAAGGGCAGCCATTTCTGTCGTGTCGTCCGTCACATACGGAAAATGAACACATCGACTTTGGGCCTGCGAATCTCGTGACGGTTTTTACTTTTCCCGCGTCAAAACTGCATCGCAGTCACTCTTCCGTGCTCTCGAGAAAATTATCGTAAGACGGGCAGGGTGCCCCCCACGCACCCTCGAGTCTGAGCTGGCCGAACCGGCCCTCGAGGGCGGTCATGGTGTCGTTGAGCTGCTGCGGTCCGGTGGAACTGTAGTAGAGGCTGAAGTTGCCGTCCCCGAAGGACGGCTGACAGCCGCGCCGGCCTTCCTTGGCCAAGGCCCGCATATAGGCCTCCTGTCGGTGCAAGCCGCCGGCGGAGTAGTAGTCAAACTCGCTGAAAGGACCCCCCACGTCGGCCGCGCTGCCAGCCACTCGCAGCGATTCGAAAGTCGTGTTCTGAACAACGTAATTACGGAGAAACATGGCTGAACGAACACCGCGCAATTTTTTTTTTTTGAATTTCGAGACCCAAGACCGAAGGCGAGAGGGGGACCGCATGGGTCCTTGGTTACCTCTGCCTGCAAGACCGATATGAGAACTACGAGCAGGGGGGGGGGACAGTTTTGGTGTGAGCCCTTGCCCAAGGAGGTTAGTTTTTTTGGCAGTCTTGCCACGCTGAGGATCGAACTCCGCACCTTGTGGTTCAGAACCAACGCCTTAGCCCAACTGCGCAACAGCCGCGAACCATTGGGGCGCTATCGTATGTGGTCATGAATATGAAGCAATGCAAAGAACGTAAAAAAAAACACGAAGAATAGTGCATCATTTTCATTTTAGACAGCTGTAAACATCCATCCAGCCTTGTGGCTCGGAGAATAGAGACGAGGCAGCATCAATGGCTAGGAGGGGGGGGGGGGTGCTGTTAATTAATCTCGAGGAAGAAAACGGAGAGCCCGGCCGTACGATGCTGGATGCCCACACACACACCAGCCCACGATTGTGGGGGGGGGGAGAGGGAGGTTCCAGCCTCAGCCTGGCCTACGCAGTGCAGTGCAAGTGCACCCCCCCCCCCCCCCACAAACCCGTCTGGTGGTTTCGGCGTCGGGCGAAATGTTGTGTCTGGGCAGCAGTAGAATGAGCAGCAGCAGGGAGATGAGGGTGATGGGCAAGATCAGCTCGAAGATGGTCCAGCAGAAGGCGCGTCGCTGCAGCAGCCAGCTCTTCCACAGCAGCAGGCCGAACTGCCGACCGCAGCGCGCCATCCTCCTTCCTCCTAGGTGTCCCTAATTTAAAGACCAATGATTAATGATTAATGATCGTTAAATGTACGGTACTGCTGATGATCAAAATTGTTCGCAGTCCCTAATTTAAGGATCGGAGATTTAATGATTTTAAGGATCGCGTCATTTCAAGTGTTTTCTGGTGCGGAGGCTAGATTGTGTGTCGCTCTGGCACTGGCAGGAATGTAAGGAAACGCTTTTCTAAGCACGAGTAGTGAAGTAGCGAACGTCAAGCAGTGAACACTGACCAGACAGAATGGGACAGAGGAGACTACAAGCTTAAATTGGAAGCTTAAAGCTAAAAAAAATTAATTTTTTTTTGCAACCCTGCGCAAGCATCACTTTAGACGCAATTCAAGGCATGTTTTGTCAGCAAACAAAGCTTTTGCCGACTTACTCAACTTTCCAGTGGCAGCCATTGCTAATCGGTTGTGGGCATTCAGAACATCCTCTTTTTAAAGGGGGGGGGGGGGATTTTTAAAACCTTGAATTTCAAATTGCCAAAATTTTAGCGGTTTGGTCGCATTTTCCTATTTAATGGTTGATTTCCCATTAATAGTTGATTAATGGGCGCAACTATGTATGTGCTAGCGTCCACGCCCAAGTATCCTCCACGCCCACCCGAGTACTCGGTCGTGGACGATTAGAAACAATCGCACACAACAATGTCCTACAATACACCAAATCACGCGATCTTTAAATTACCGATCCTTAAAGCAGTCATTAAATTAGGGAAAGTGCGCCGTTTCTAGCTTTGACCCAGGCGCTGACATCGTTACCTTCCTTATTGACACAAACACATCAACCAAATGGGACTGATCCAACATGCTGAAAATAAGATAATTTAATTCGATTTTCAAATATATTAAAATTGAAAATGTGCAATACCGTACAGTTAACGATCATTAATCATTAATCATTATCATTAAATTAGGGACACCCCTTCCTCCTTGGACAACTAACTAAACGAATGCGAGCAATAAAAGTAAATAAAATAAAATATAAAAATGTGGGAATCGAATGGAACGCGGACGCGGCAGTGGCCACTGGCCGTCAACGCTGACGCGCTGTGGGCCCAACGAACACGTCGCGAAATGAGAATAACAATAAAAATCAATTTCTATTTTCTAGTGTCTATATTAATAAAAAAAATGATTTGCCGACGAGCTATGGTCCGCTCAAACGCACGTTTACATTCTACAAATGTTCACCTTTAGGCGAGACCTTTAAAGAGCTTCGATTCGGCTTCAAAACATCCTTAAAAGAGACCCGAAAACTCGATCAATTCCCGAGAAAAAAACTTTTGCAAAAACTCGTAAAAATATATTTCACGCGACCGACGCGTACGATTATTCCGGTGCGTTTACAGTGCCCGTTAACCGCTCAGACCACTCCAAAAAGGATTCACTGTGTAGATAAGTTGTTTGGGCGCTCACGATCACAGTATGCGTTAGATAGAGTCTGTGATCTGGTTTGCTGCTAATCAAATAGTGACGCAATATCTACGGTGCGCGTGCGCAATACTCACTGCGTGGGTAACGCGGTTGTGCTTGTCTCCCTTTGACCTCCCACAAAGGGGCACTCAGCTAATCCTAAAGAAAGAGTGAGGGTGAAGGGTGGGAGGAGGGGGTGGCACTAGCGCGACACGCCCACAATGTCGGCAATGGGTGGAGGGGTGGCAATGGAGGCAGGCGAAGGGGGTAGAGGCCAGAGGGTAGGATGGGGCGGATCGGTTCTACCGGCGCACTCATACGTTAGATGTGAAAACTAGCGGATCCAGATGGGGGGAGGGGGTCTCTCCCTCCTGTCAGCCCAGATTTTGGGGGGGGGGGGGGAGAGGGGGAGAGATTAGGGGGAGAAGAAGGAAAGAAGGGCGAGCACAGGGGGAAATGGGCAGATTTTTACGTTTTCCTTGGATTAGGCACTCAAAAGCGCAAAATTTTCGCCTGTGGCGCTGTGTTTCTCTTGAAACTCACGTTTGGTTCGTAGGGGAGCTAAAAAATCCGTCATTTTTGTCTATTCCATAGTAGTGTAGTTTGTTTGTGCGGTGACCTTCACCCCCCTCTGTCAGAAAATCCTGGATCCGCCAGTGCTGCCGACACGGCATAGGGCTGTAAAACAACCAACCAAGGACAACATATCCCATTGCCGTTGCTTGATCTGCAAAGAGTGTTAGTCTGGGCGCCACCTCAACGACAAGTTCTACTGACTAACTTGAATGGCGTAGGTTAAGAAAATCTCTCTGCTTTATTCATGGGCAAATCCTTTTTGAGTGTCACAAGATATTGTAAAAGCACCGAAATAGTGCAACAGTCGGACGCAACAGCAAAGAATGAACGACTTCCACTTTTCTTACGGGGTTGCTGATGATTCACCAAACGGGCTTGTCTATTCTGCGATTTCTTATAACTTACCTGCGTGGGAACACCTTGCTGATGTCACCCCGTCAAGAGTAGGACGTGTCACCGCGTGGGCAAATTGAATTGGGGCCACACACTATCACCGAAGGAAAGGTACACAGTTGAAGCGACGACGTACAACCTGGGAATATGAACAGCGCCACAACACAATGCAATTTTTTTGTTCCCGGCTGGAAATATAACCACTATTATGATTGAATCCTTGCGCCATGCATTCGGTTCGGAATTAGCATTGAGTCATCGCGGGTAGAAAATTGCTTTGGAGTCGCTAGGGAAATCTTCCTCGCTTACTCTCTGTGTTGCATGACCGTTTTCTGTGGGCACTTTCCTTGCACACCCCAGCAATGGCGTTTGCAATGGCAAGGGATGGCGTTTTGATGGCAAGGGATGGCGTTGACGTCGACGTCGATATTGACGACACTGACATTGTCAATGGTCGACATATAATAGGGGGGGACGGGTCAGTGCAGCACTGCTGCCATCGACTTCTGGCCCGTTCAACTCAAACAAAACAACAAACCAACAGCGCCATTCCACAATTAAATATTCGCTATACCGTAAATCCTACAATAGTGCTCGTCTTTCTCCAATAGTGAACACTCTCAAAGGGTGCACCCGGTGGGAAGAACTAAGTACCTGATCTGCGCAAAAGAAAAGCGACAAGAACGGAGAAGTACAATGTAGGTATGCGCGATGTCAATTACGCAGTGCGTGTGTGTGTCGGTGTGTGTGCGTGCGTGCGTGCGTGCGTGCGTGCGTGCGTGCGTGCGTGCGTGCGTGCGTGCGTGCGTGCGTGCGTGCGTGCGTGCGTGCGTACGTGTGTGCGTGGGCGCGTGCGTGCGTGTGTGTGTGTCTGTGTTCGTGCGTGCGTGCGTGTGTGTGTGCGTGCGTGCCTGCGTGAGTTCGTGAGTGCGTGAGTGTGCGTGCGTGCGTGCGTGCGTGCGTGCGTGCGTGCGTGCGTGCGCGCGTGCGCGCGAGCGTGCGAGCGTGCCTGCGCAATAGCACCGTCGATATTTGTTGAATGTTTGTGCACTTCTACTCCACCTGACCACAGCCTGGCAGGAAGGATACAGAACAATGTACGTATAGATAGGGTACTACTGTTCGGAGACACGATGAGTCGATGACTGATGATTTTCAGTGAGTTTTAATGCGTTCAATTTTCAGTAAATGTGCCCGCGCATTTTCAGCTCGATCCGTCGAGTCGGCAAAGAGAACGCGATAGTAACGGACTAACGGTTTTGTAAACACGATTTTGCACATTCACAAAAGCGTAGGTATTGTACACAAAAGCGCTCGTCGAAACGGCACCACAGTCTCGTCCAATGTTCTCAACACGCTTCCGCTCGACACGAAGTCGAGTACCCATTCCGTTCCAAGTCCCTTGGGGCCCTTGGGAGGGGGGGGGGAGGGTTGAGTCAGGGGGATGAATGATGTCAGTGCGACTGCTCATCCTCGTCCCGAGCGCAATGCGCGCACAAGGGTTCGAGCTGACTCCGTCATAACCCATCAGTAAGTTAGTCACTCGCGACGGTGTACATGCTCATGCTGCAAAAGAGGGCGCATGCGAGAATTCAGCATCAACTGCAACACGCGTGGATTTGCACCTTATGCAGGATGTCACTGCTCATTCATACCCACATTCATACCCAATTCTTATCTTGAGCAAACATGGCCAAGTCAAAACAGCTCTCGCTCTCTCTCCTTCATAAATAAGTACGCCAGGAGAAAGAGAACAGTCAACGTCGTTTGTTTATCTTATTACATAAATTGCATTATTACACAAGAAGAGTTGAAGCATGGCCGACAAGATCGCTGTTGTCACGGGTACTGGTAGTTTTTTTTTGTTGGAATTTTCACTTCTGGCCCATTATACATTTATTGTTCCACGGTATGGTATTGAGCAGATGGTGCACGTGTAGTGCAGAATTTGAACCTCGTAAAGCGATCTCTAATCCAGGGCAGCGACAGCACGAGAACGTCGTTAGTGGATTCATTAAAAATCGAAACTCGAACCGTGCGCCGAGGCCGATTCTCGACCACTATGCCGTAGCCGTACGCGTATACGCTGCCCACTGTATGATGCACATTATTCATTCATTCTTCCTTGAGGCGGCGGCAGCGGCATCGGCAGGGCGACGTGCGTGACGTTGGCGCGAGAGAGCGGCGTCGCCGTCGTCGTCTCCGACATCTCAGAGTCAGCGGCGCGCGAGACCCTCGCACTCCTCAACAAGGCCGGCAACGGCGCCAAACACGCGGCCTTCCCTTGCGACGTGGCCAACAAGTGACGGTTTCGGCTCCTGTGGGGGCAGCTACCTAATCGTTTCGCTGGCTTGGGGCTCGGTTTGATTGAAATGGTTTCCCAGGTTGGGTGATGCTTTTTTCGTTTCGTGAGGGTCTCTCCTGCTGCTTTTTGCAATACGATCGTTATTGGGTGCATTTGGAGACTGGAGTCTGTCTTCTCTAGTAGATTTAAGTGGGCACGTGGATTTGCTGGAGGGGAAGGTGAGAGCGAGAGAGGCGGAGGGAGAGAGTAATGAGGTGGAACTACCAGTACCGGAGGAATAAATCGAGTAGTATGTGTATGTCTCTGAGGTGCAGCGCAACGGTATTCATGGGTGCGCTTTAGGGAGCAGGTGCAGTCGCTGTGCGACTTCGTCGTCAAGGAATACGGCAGCTGCGCCACGTGGGTGGTCCACAGCGCCGGCATCACCGGGGACGCTATGACGGGTCTGGAGATGACGGAGGAGAACTGGGACCGCGTGATCGACGTCAACCTCAAGGGCACGTTCTTGGTGAACCAGACCTTTGCCAGGGCCATGGTGGAGCACGAGGTGCGTGTGTGCATAGACTGCAGGCGAATGCCTTCCTCCGGAAAAAAAGGCGTCCGAGCGAGTTCTGCCAGGCGCGCCATGCAAATTCCGTCCGATGCAAAAATGCGTCAAGACGAAATCTGTCTGGCGCGTCCTAGGCCTGACATTCGGAGCACGGCATTTACAACTGCAACACACCACGTTGTACCTAAAAGTACTACACAGTGCACACAATTCTGATCCAATCCCACAGGTGAAAGGCGCCATCGTCAACATCTCGAGCCTTGCGGGCGAGCACGCTTCGAACCCGGTGGGTTGGGTGTGCTACATACCGTATGTATGTAAAGGGTGAAGTAATTATCACATTTCTTTTTTGAATAACTTTCGTTCCCTTTGTCGGATTCTTACGAAATTTGGAAGACTTATGCTCAAGACTTTGTGATTTTGTCTGAAGAAAGAATCGTCGAATTCAGTTGAGGATTCTGAGAGTTATGGCGCTCCAAATCAGATGTCGCTTTTTGAGCAGATTTCACATGTCGAACAACCTGAGGGGCGGATGGAGAGGGGGCGGTTTCAGTCGAGCAGCAGCAGAGAATACTGTGCGCCGACGGCATTAGACGACACTAGATGGCATTAGATGAAAAAGACGACGGCATTAAATGAAATTTGGCATACAGTACTGTATGGTTACGATTCAAACGATTTAGTTTGTAATATCTGCCCAGAAAGCGACATCTGATTTGGAGCGCCATAACTCTCGGAATCCTGCACCGAATCCGACGATTCTTTTTTCAGACAAAATCCCAAAGTCTTGAGTATAGGTGTTCCAAATTCTGCCCAGAAATCTCCCCAGAAAGCGACATCTGATTTGGAGCGCCATAACTCTCGGAATCCTGCACCGAATCCGACGATTCTTTTTTCAGACAAAATCCCAAAGTCTTGAGTATAGGTGTTCCAAAATCTGCCCAGAAATCTCCCCAGAAAGCGACATCTGATTTGGAGCGCCATAACTCTCGGAATCCTGCACCGAATCCGACGATTCTTTTTTCAGACAAAATCCCAAAGTCTTGAGTATAGGTGTTCCAAATTCTGCCCAGAAATCTCCCCAGAAAGCGACATCTGATTTGGAGCGCCATAACTCTCGGAATCCTGCACCGAATCCGACGATTCTTTTTTCAGACAAAATCCCAAAGTCTTGAGTATAGGTGTTCCAAATTCTGCCCAGAAATCTCCCCAGAAAGCGACATCTGATTTGGAGCGCCATAACTCTCGGAATCCTGCACCGAATCCGACGATTCTTTTTTCAGACAAAATCCCAAAGTCTTGAGTATAGGTGTTCCAAATTTGGTATCAAACCGACAAAGGAAATAAAAGTTATTCAAAAAAGAAATATGATAATTAAAAAAAACACCCTTTACATACCATACCATAGGTTAGCGAATAGAATTCGTAAAAAAACATTTACTGACAAAAAATCAAAAAGATTTATGCTTTGCTGTGTGAGTGTGGAATAGCACAAAAAATTGAAATCTCGCTGATATCTACAATCCTGTCTCAGGTCTGTCTGTCTAGACCTGTCTAAGATGCTGCGCAATCTCCAAACTGACTTTGTAATCAAAAACTGGAAGCACATCGTTCCAGGCGTGTTACTCGTCCTCCAAGGCGGGCGTGAACATCCTGTCGAGGAACCTCGCCAAGGAGTTGGGTCCCAAGGGCATTCGCGTGAACGTGATCGCCCCGGGCTTGATCAAGACTCCGTTGACCTCCGGGCTCCCGGAGATCTTCCACAAGACCGTCACGGCAATGACTTCTCTGAGGCGACAGGGCGAGCCTGAGGAAGTGGCCGGCTGCTGTCTGTTCCTCCTGAGCGACAAGGCCAGCTTCGTCACCGGAGCAATTCTAGACGTCAGCGGCGGTCTGATCCTGTGACACCTACGGCCCGCTGTCGCAGTCGATCACCTGTGCTTGCACTCTGGTTAGGGTCACCAGTTCTGGGCTTTGTCAGCTGTTGTAGTTGTCGTCGTAGACGTGAAACAGTCTCTCGGTTGTCTGTCAGTCGCAACCCTGGAGCTTGTTGGATTTTGTGGCGTCGACGCTACGGCTGGCTGCATTGGCGGGGGAACAGGAAACAGAACTGCCTTATCTCCCTCCCCCTGCTCTTGACAAACGTGGTCGGTCGCAACGATCCGTTCAATTTTGTTTCTAAATAAATTCTAGTGTTTTTATCAATAGAAGTTTTCCAACAATCAAAAAAACAAAATTGCTGACGAGCCGCAGAAACCGAGGCAAGACCATCACACAGCATCGGTAATATTGTAGGTCAGTGCACTTCTACATACTACACACAATTGACTTGATGAGTTCTATTGTGCGGTTCCTGCATAGTTTCAAAATTAAAAATTTTTTCTGCAGCCTCGTCCAGTAAATGTGTAAATGTGCCCTCACATTTTCAGCTCGATCCGTCGAGCCGGTAAAGAGAACGCGGTAGTAACGGACTAACGGACGGACCGACAAAAATATGTGTACATAGGTATTGTACCCAAAAGCGCGCGTTTGAACGCCTCGTCGTAATTAGAATGAATATGGTAGCTATTTAAAAACATAATATGTACTATACCTAACATTAGGATACTGGGAGTATTTATTTTCAGTTAATAAATGAGCGTTTCGCCTCTATGCCTAACGCTCAGACTGGCAAGTCGTAACGGCACCACAGTCTCGGCCAATGTTCACAGTTCCGCTTTGAAGTCGCGTACCCATTTCGTCCCGAGTTCCTTGATAGGGGGTGCGGGGTGCGGGGCGGGGGCTGAGTCAGGGGGGGGGGTGTGGCACTGAGCGCAATGGGTCTATGCTGTCTTAGTCATCCCCCACCAGAAAGATAGTCACTTTGGACATTTCGCATGCCGCCAAACAGGCGCATGTGCTTGTTCAACACGCTTCGATTGATCATCCGTAACCCCATGCTTATCTTGAGCAAACCAGAGCAAGTCCAGACGGGGGGAGGGGGGGGGGTGCTTTCTCTCCAGCGCTTATAGGTAGGTGCACGCAAGGAGAAAGAGTGAGTCAACGTCCTTTGCTCACCTACGGGTTACCTAAGCAAGACGAGAAGCATGGCTGACAAGATTGCCGTTGTAACCGGTGCTTGTGTTTGTTTTAGAATTTTGTTTTGTTCTCTATTATTATTTTTCTTTCTTTCTTCTATTAGTAATTTTCTATTTGATCCGAGTGTAACACCTTCACTGAGTGTATGGGGGGGGTGTGAACTTGAATTAAAACTCGGCAAAAGTACCGGTACATTAAGATCGAATCGAAAACCCGCACCACAACGCCGCTCATGTTGTTCAGAATCAAGTTGTCTGTCTACGGTTGCACTGTGTGTGTGTGTGTGTGTGTGTGTGTGTGTGTGTGTGTGTGTGTGTGTGTGTGTGTGTGTGTGTGTGTGTGTGTGTGTGTGTGTGTGTGTGTGTGTGTGTGTGTGTGTGTGTGTGTGTGTGTGTACTGCGGAGTACACAGTGTAAGTAGCACAGTGTGTGTACACGCTGTACACCGTGTATACAGAGAATTCCTCCTTCAGGCGGCGGCAGTGGCATCGGCAGGGTGACGTGCGTGAAGTTGGCACAGGAGCAGGGCGTCGCCGTCGTCGTCTCCGATATTTCAGAGTCGGCGGCGCGCAAGACGCTCGCGCTCCTCAACAAGGACGGCAACGGCGCCAGACACTCGGTGTTCCCTTGCGACGTCGCCAACAAGTACAACGTTTTGTTTTCTTCCGAAGAATGGGATGTACAATAGGTATGCAGTTGTTCGGCCGGTATGAGGAGGCGACGGGTACGTCTGATCGTAATTTCTGAGATCGTTATTTTGGGCGTTAGGCAACTTGGGCCAGTTTGCTCTGGACGCTCATGAGTTCCTTTGGGAGGTGGATTTTCTGGAGTGAGGTCGACGGTGGTGGTTGGCGGCACTGGGAGGGGGATGGGGGAGAGGGGGAACTACATATCAGAGGATTTACTGTGCACTCTGTGCAATCAGTGCGTAGCATCGTCTAATGGGCGCGCTGCAGGGAGCAGGTGCAGTCGCTCTGTGACTTCGTCAAGAAGGAATACGGCAGCTGCGCCACGTGGGTGGTCCACAGCGCCGGCATCACCGGGGACTCGGCCATGACGGGTCTGGAGATGACGGAGGAGAACTGGGACCGCGTGATCGACGTCAACCTGAAGGGCACGTTCCTGGTCAACCAGACCTTCGCCAAGGCCATGGTGCAGCACGAGGTGCGTGTGTGCACAGCCTGCAGGCAAATGCCTTCCTCCGGCAAAGAAGGCGTCCGGACGAGTTTTGCCGGACGCGCCAGGCAAAATTAGTCAGGACGACAATTGCTTTTCGCGTCCGGTTCGTAAAAAGTCCGGTTCGCAAAAGGGCCGCAGACGCTTTTTGTTGGGGGAACGACATTTGGCTGCAACACATTCGCGTAGTACCCATGTAAAAGTACGCAGATGCACGAGAGTCTGTTCCGATCCCACAGGTGAAAGGAGCCATCGTCAACATCTCGAGCCTCGCGGGAAAGCAAGCCTCGAACCCGGTGCGTTGAGTGCTACGTATATGCTAGCGAATAGAATGCGTAAACATTAGCTGACAAAGAAAAAAAGATTTCTGAAATATTGAAATTTCGCAGATACAATATCCAAATCAATATCTGTCTCTCTCTACTAGATCTGTCTAAGATGCTGCGTAATCTCTCTAGCAAACTTCGTTGATCCAAAACAACCAAAGCCGCGTCGTTCAGGCGTGCTACTCGTCCTCCAAGGCGGGCGTGGACGCGCTGTCGAAGAATTTCGCCAAGGAGCTGGGTCCCAAAGGCGTGCGCGTCAACGCCGTCGCCCCGGGTTTGATCAAGACTTCGTCGACCTCCTGGCTGACGAGCGTCTTCCGCAAGGCGGTGACGGCAATGACTTCTTTGAGGCGACAGGGCGAGCCCGAGGAGGTGGCCGACTGCTGCGTGTTCCTCTTGAGCGACAAGGCCAGCTTCGTCACCGGCGCCATACTCGACGTCAACGGCGGACTGATCCTGTGATGCACAGTCCCCATCTGTCGCAGTCGATCACCTGTGCCTGCACTCTGGTTAGGGTCATCAGTTCTGGACTTTGTCAGCTGTTGTGCATAGTTGTCGTAGATGTGAAACGGCGTCTCGTTGGCATTTTGGCACTACCTTGTTTGTTTGGTTTGCTGGTGTGTGTGGGCCGCTTCTATGATCGCGGGGACCTCACTCTTGTCACACATGGTTGACCGCTGCTACTGAGAGATGAGCCCCAGTCAGCCCGATCCTGGGGGGCTGGCACTATTGGAGGATTTACGTTCATTCATAGGTTTCATTGGAAGATGCCATCGAAAGGCATTTTTGTTGGAAGATGCCATCAAAAGCACATTTTCCTTTGTCTAAGACAAAGATGGATGCGTAACGTGCAGTCCCGCGCGCACGCACGAAATCACGCGAGCATGCACATGGTTTTGCGTTGTTGCAAAGTCGTCTGTTGTACTACCCACCTTATCGTACAGGCAGTAGCAGCTACCTACAGAGTCGCATCCACGCACAATCGCCCGTTCGTTGCACTCTGCCAGTGTGCGACCAAATGCGTACACCGCATGCCATTCCAACCCTTTTAGGCGGCAGGGTTACTGACTCGCGTTGTATCCATCAAGTACCAACCAACGCGGTTCAGCTCATTGGCGTGCAATAGGACAGAGAAAGTACGACGTCAACAGACGTTACGTGTCTTGACGTGTTCAGTTCGCCAGGCTGTTGAATTTTTATCGGTATGCTCCTACTCTGAAGTGTACATATGGCACCCGTGCTGCAAGCCGAAGAAGGGCAAGTGAGTCAATGCTATGAACATCACATACTTTCCAAACGTATAGTTTGTTTAAGTACCACCAAAATTGCGCAATTTACAGTGGATTTTGGTCTACAATAATGACCTACTTTTAACTCTAGACCGGCCCCTACCCAACCACCATACTGCTACGAAATTGTGACTCGCTTGAGTTTGTGACAGTTTAGGCTGAGATCGCAAGTGTATCCAAAAGACAAGACGAAGTTCAGCTGGTTGTCAACGAGACTTCGAGGCTGACGAGCAATTCACCCGCTGAAATAGGTTGGTGTAACTTTCAACCTTCGAGTTTAAGAATACTACTATCAAAGGATTCTGAGTGCCATGCTCGGCTTTTCCTTACTACCGTAAATCACCCAATGAACGCCCTGGGCGTTCATTTTCCAGCCTACCTTCTATCCTGGGCGTTTATTAGAGGGGGGAGGGGCGTTCTTTGGAGGATTTACGGTATGTCAATTCTAAGTTTTTTATTCTTAAAGTGCACATCACAACGTTCCGCGCATACTGGCGATTTGTCGACTTTCAGCACTGCGCGTCCGAGGAAATGACTCGGGACTGTCGCTGCGCGAGGCGCTGACGATCGCGGTGCTGTGCGGCGGGACGCTGAGCGCGAAGATGGGCGTCTCCTGTGTCGCGCCCTTCTTTCCAGAAGAGGTGCCCGCAACGCTGAGCGGTAGCACCGTAAGGCGCACCGAATTCTCTCAATAGTGGCTGTAACTTTTGTAGTTCTTGGGTATGGCGTTCACGGTGCATTTTTTTTGCATAGGCCGAAAAGAAAGGGCAAAGCAGAGCCGCAATCGGATTGATATTCTCATCGTTCGCAGGAGCGATTTTCTTGTCGACGCCGTTGATCGGCGCTTGGGTTCGTTGGCATTGGCGTGGGACGCACGCACGCACGCACGCACGCACGCACGCACGCACGCACGCACGCACGCACGCACGCACGCACGCACGCACGCACGCGCGCGCACACGCGCGCACGCACGCACGCACGCACGCACGCACGCACGCACGCACGCACGCACGCACGCACGCACGCACGCACGCACGCACGCACAAACACACGCACACACGCACGCACGCACGCACGCACAACGTATAGGGGCGACACAAGAATTTGGCATGCTTCCTACACATTGCAGATGCCGGTGCTTGGCGTAAAGAACCTTTGCGTTGGAGGCTTGTTTATGAATGGCGTCGCCTGCATTCTGTTTGGGTAGGTTTTACCTTTGTCCGTGTATAATGCAGATCACTTTGTTGCCCAGGGGGCCACTATTTGGAAGAGGGTTAACTATTATGTCAGCCTCTGCATGCACAGGGACGCCCTTGGAGGGGCCCTTATTGGGGTTGTGCACTACAGGAGGATTTACGGTAAGCCTACGCACGTTTTCTTTTATATACCGTAACTCCTCCAATGGAGCCTCTCCCCTCCAATGGTGCCCCACTCCAATATTGCCCCCGGGTAAGGATAGGTTAAAAGAATATAGGGGGATTTACGGTGTACGCCTTTCAGTCTGCTGCCCCTGTGCCCCACCGGTCTGTGGTTCTTCTGGCCGGCGCTGCTGATTCGTCTGCTCGAGGGCCTGGGGGTGGCGGCGCTCGTGACGTCAGCCACAACTTTCCTCGCTTCGTCCTTTCCGAGCCGACGCAACCGACTCGTTGTCAGTTCAACAGTTGAGAGCACCTAAGTTCCGATCTTGTAGTCTTTGAAACGTGTAAGTATTTGACACCGCCAACGCAGCGCAGGGCCGTAGACAATCAGGATCGCATCAGCATCGTTCTCGTCATGATTGTCATGTCATGTACATACAAGTAGTGTCATGTAATAAGGGTGTGCAGCAGGCAGCACCCCCAACGGCCAACTCCCTTGACTACAATCAGGAGATGGCCCACTCCCAGACAATGGTGAGCGTTCAGGGTCTGATGTCGATGTGCGCGGGCCTGAGCTGCTGCCTGGGACCGGCCGTGGGCGGGACGCTGAGGGAGTGGGGCGGCTTCCATCTGCCGTTCGTCGTGCTCGGCCTCTCCACGAGCGCTCACGGCGTCGCAGGCGTCGTGCTGCTCGGACGAAGTGGTAGCAGCAGCAGCAGCAGTTCTACTCGCAGCCATCCTCCTCTCCACCCCCCCCCCCCCCCCTCTCCAATTTTCCTTCAGAGCCGACGGAGTTGGTGTCCTTCGCGAAGATGTGGGCCCTGCTGCGACTGCCAGTGATTCTCCTGCCCGTCTGCTCCGCAGCCCTCGCCGCCGTCACCTTCTGGGTGGTCGAGCCCTTGCTAGAGCCGCACGTTCGCCAGGTGCCTGCCTACACAGTACGACGACTGTCGCTTTGCATACGCACTCACATAGGTATTAGGGTGGTACGCTGACGAGTACACCCTCATTTGCATAAACCGGCCAAAGAGGCTTATGCTTATGCTCTAAACACAATTGGACCACACGGAGACCTCCTTGCGCGCGAGCGCACGCACGCACGCACGCACGCACGCACGCACGCACGCACGCACGCACGCACGCACGCACGCACGCACGCACGCACGCACGCACGCACGCACGCACGCACGCACGCACGCACGCACGCACGCACGCACGCACGCACGCACGCACGCACGCACGCACGCACGCACGCACGCACGCACGCACGCACCCACGCCAAGCACGCACGCACAAACGCACGCGCACCAATGGTTCATTCTCACCAGCTGGACGTCGGCTCAATGGTCGTGGTGGCGCTGTTCGTGGTGCTGGTGATGAGCTACACCTTCTCCGCCATTGGCATGGGCTTCGCCGTCGACCGCACTAAGAAGCCGCAAGCCCTCATGGCGATGGGGGCGCTTCTGGGCGCAATAGCCCTCCCCCTACTCGGCCCCGCGCCGCCGCTCAGCGACCTCATGCACAAGTTCGCTGTACTCTTGGCCTCTCTTGCGCGCACGTTTCTGGGTTCGATTCTTGATGTGCACCCAATCAAAGGCTATACGAATTTTCTCGCCCTTTATTGCAGATGGCGTTCTTCCGAATGTCTTGCGGCTAAGATGTGCCTCTAGACAAGATAAGCTCTCTGGGCCATATGGCCGGCCTCTTGGAGTTTCCCTCAATCCAACATGACAACATCGCTGTATTCTTTTCTTGATACGCCGCGCCGCTTTTCGAGATCTTGGGGTTTCTGGGCTCGAATTTATTGGCAAGCACTTTCCGTTCGCTTCTGCAGGGTGTTTTT
Source organism: Paralinhomoeus sp. GSCO2_6 (assembly GCA_030248085.1). Taxonomy (NCBI): domain Eukaryota; kingdom Metazoa; phylum Nematoda; class Chromadorea; order Monhysterida; family Linhomoeidae; genus Paralinhomoeus; species Paralinhomoeus sp. GSCO2_6. The sequence goes on along the minus strand of JASAMY010001689.1, from coordinate 36,345 downwards.
TTTTAAGTGCCAAGCGGAAATTTTGAATTACTTTTGCGCCGCTTGATGGATCGGCTTCAAATTTTAAACAGACGTACAGAATACCGGCCGAAAGCAGTAAAGCAGTTCGCCGAGTTTGGCCGTAATCGGTGGTGCGAATCGTAAATTATGCAACGATCACTTTTTTGACACATTTTATGAATACTTTGCTCTTGGCACTTAGAAAAAAACACCAGGTATATGTAGATGTGTACCTATAGATCCGTGGGCAGCATTGCGGCTGGCCTCACCGTTATGGGTGTCGCGTGCGCCGCGCTCTATATCCCCGCCTTTCAAGCGACTGCGGCCATTGCCAAGTGCGTTCGCCCGCCACTAAGATACCGTAAATCCTCCAATACAACCCACCCTCCAATAGTGCCCCCGGGTACGGCAAGGTTGAAATAATAGAGCCCCCCCCCTCCAATAGTGCCCCCGGGGGTAAGGGGTATGTTGTGCCATGTGCCTTTTATGGGCAAAAATATAGTGGTAGGTACATTTATATCGTGTATACACACTACTACTAACCAATAATAGTACGTTTCAGCAACTATTAGCGGTAAATCAACCATTAAATGTGGCAAAAGTGATCAAAATCACCGAAAAATCGGCAATTTTGACAGCGAAACTAGCATTACCATTCAAAATTTTTAGGTTGAAATAATAGAAGCCCCCCTCCAATAGTGCCCCCGGGTAAGGAGAGGTTGAAAAAATAGTGCCCCGGGGGCACTATTGGAGGATTTACGGTAGTAACGGACCATTCCACACAACTTGCTCAGGTCGCATGGTTACGACGATGACTCGCTTATAAAGTCCGGCGTCATTTCCGGGATCTATCACACGAGCTTCTCTTTTGGGTATGTTTCGTCAGGATTTAGAAAGCTATACTTTACAAATCTTTTTAGTGGATTTATTGCGCCGATTTTGGGCGGCATCAGTTCGGACCACCTCGGCTTCGAATGGACCACAACTTTAGCGGCTGGACTGCACGTCTCACTGGTAGCACGAACCAGTTGATGTTGTGCTGTTAATGGAGATATTAAGGAAAAATTTGCAAGTGGCTGCAAACAAGCTCGTTTGAAAAAGCACTTCATTTGAATTTGTTGCCTTTCATTCGAAATTTCTGCGTTTCGGCGCAGATTGGACCGGTGTACACTTCCTGGAATTCTTTAGCAGTGCCGATTCCTTTGGAATCGGTGAACTCGGCACAAGCTTCAATGATACATACGACGCCCCGTTACTGTCTCCTTTGTTGCACGTACGGTCCCCCGATGAATGCGCTTCTTTTGAGTCATAATGCGCCGAAATCGGTTCAGGCAATCAAAAGTTATACCCGATCGATCCGTAATCTCGGGCGCGCAAGCAAGTGCTCACATATTAGGGATGTACGCTGACGCATACACCCTGATAATTTTTTTAATGATTTTTTAATTGGCGGCTTGGTTAATTGAAATTAGTGCTTGATGAATGGGCGGATATTTTGATTTCGGGTGGGCTTTCGGAGGAGCGCTTATCATAGGAGGGAGTTGGCGCTTATCATAGGTTTATGGTAGAAGGTTTTACAGTACTTTCTTTGGACGTGACTTTAGGCACTGGCACTGGCATGCGTATACGCGACACGGCACCTCCAAGCTCCGAGGTCCGTCGCCATGGTACGACTCTCGGTCTCGACGCATCAAACGAAGGACTATCGATTGGAAGCAGAACAGTGAGCAGTCGCTATGCGCAACTGATTCAGTTGTTTTCTTACGCGTCAGGCTCGCCTTTGACCCTAGCGGAGTGTATAGTCACTGAGTGTTTGTATTGTTGGTTGTTGAAGAGTGCCTATAAGTAGAAGAGTGACTCCCGCACGATTCGCACACCGCACGCCGGTTGTCTTGGCAATGCTATAAGGTGTGCGTGGATGAGTCTTGCTATGCGAAAGCGCTGCGCACGACGACGCTGACAACGAGGTCAACGCCAGCTATTCCACAGCTACATGTACCGTAAATCCTCCAAAGAACGCCCCTTCCAATGAACGCCCAGGGTCGAGGGTAGGTTGGAAAAAGAAACGCCCACTCTCCAATGAACGCCCAGGGGCGTGCTTTAGAACACAGTTATGCAATGAAATGCTTGTCGAAACAGGTATTGTCACGCGGTATTTATTCTACGTATTCTACGTTGGCATTGGAGGGAGGGGGGAGGTAATTCGGCAAAGCGGTGGGAGGAGAATTGTGTCTACTTTTTCCCAAAAAACGCTTGTCCGTAGTTGAAATTCCAAATGTTCGCCCTTTTGCGCCGTTTAACAGTGTATTGTAATAAAGGGTTTTTTTTTCAAAGGAAACATACATGTATTTCTTTCTTGAATAACTTTTGCTAGAAGCAGTTGAATCGAACGTCCTTTGGAACGTATATGCAGGATGCTTCAGGATTTTGTTCAACAAAAAATTTCACTTCAATCGGAGCAATATTTGAAGAGTTGGAAGTAGAAGCAGGTTGAAAAATTCAACGCCCAGGGCGTTCATTGTGGGTATTCACGGTATGTGACCAAAACACCACCATCGAAATGGCTCATGATACATACATGTCAACAGGGTCCCCCTCCTGGGTCAACAGGGTCTCAACAGGAACCCCCCCCCCCCCCACCCAGCTGCGCAACAGTGCAGTGCAACGTTGCCGACGTTCATGTTGAGGCTACGGGAGTGTCGAAACGAAACGAAGACAGCAGAAACGAAAGTAACTTGTATGCTGAGCCCTGAGCCGAGCCGCCGTCTCAACTTTGCGCGCGGCGGTCTCGGCGCTCGACTGTTTCCAACTCTGAACGAAGACTTTGCTCGTGACGCGGTCGGCACATCCGCCAAGCTCACCCAGTTCTGCATTGTTCGCACTGCGTCTGCGGCTCAGCCGCGCTTGACCTGCGCGGTTGCGCAGACAGCAGAGACGTCCAAACTGCTGTCTAATTTCCGAGGAGCACACCAGTAAGAAGTAAGGATTTCCGCAGCAGAACAACTAAACTGCGTGCGTGCGTGCGTGCGTGCGTGCGTGCGTGCGTGCGTTCGTGCGTTCGTGCGTTCGTGCGTGCGCGCGTGCGTTCGTTCGTTCGTTCGTTCGTTCGTTCGTTCGTGCGTGCGTGCGCGCGTGCGTGGGTGCGTCCTTGCGTGCGTGCGTGCTTGCGTGCGCGCGTGCGTGCGGGCGTGCGTGCGTGCGTGCGTGCGTGCGCGCGCGCGCGAAGTATACGAAACAGCCAACAGTGGTGACGACGTCGACCATCCCAGTCGTCAGTGGAGCATTGTCTGAAATATCATGTCGGCGCAAACGAAGCACAGTATGAAAAACGTCAGTAGGCCATAAGCTGCGAGCGAAATCTCAGTTTTAAAGTTCCTTCTCTTTGTTGAAGCTGCCAACCTGTCTCTGCCGCTCTGAAACGATTTGCGTTTTACTAGAGAAGATTGCGGGAAGCAAAAGGAAAACCGACTTTTCTGGCGAGCAACACCAATTTGAGTACGATCGAGGCGTAGAGCAGCGCAACAAGTGCTGTACACAAGACGGTGGTGAAAGCCGACATTGATGACAATGCGCGAGCCGCGAAATGTAGCGGTGAATTCAACTTTTACTAATGCCACTGTCAGATTGTCCAGATCCTGCGTGCGAGGTCAACATACATAGGTGACCTTCTCATCAAGAAAAACTGGCACCGAGAGCAAAGAGCCAAGACAATCCAATGAAAACGGGCGCGATCTTTACAGTGCGCGTCTAAATGCGAGGTTCATGTTGTGTTGGCATATGCATTCGAGAATCATGGAGGTAAGGTACATGTATGTGCATAATGATGCATATTGCGTGATGCAAGCCGGATGCATACGCTCTGAATTTAGAAAGTCGCCAACCTAAAAAAGTTCCTCGTTAGAAAAGATATTGAAACTTTGAAAGCTGCCCCGCTTAGAATATCCAAGCATGCCTAGGAAATGGACAAAAGGAGAACACTTTTAGAAAAAGGTTTTATTCTCGAGCAGGCTAGTATCACGGAGATGTAAACCCGTATGCTGAGGAAGAACAGGACGTCTAGACTCCGGTGTAGCCAACAAACCCAGTTGCAAATCATGCTGTAAGATGCCGACTGCTGTATTGCTGTTGCAGTGTAATGGATTCGTGACAAAGATTCACAGAAGAACTGAAGCGCGTTGGAGGTGGGGGTTTTGCGGTAGCATGAAAACAAATGAGCAGGGTAGCGCTCAAATGAGCTGTGGTCTAGGTACATCGACGTTGTCTTAGATTCCAATCCGTGGCGCGACAACTATTGGTTGGCAATTACCTACAGTACACATGTTATTCGTAACTCAATCCACGCGGCCGGTGCTACACCATTCAGACACGGTAGGCGTGTGGACTCAGGTATACTTTGCGGCCCCAACGATAAATACCAAGTCCCGTTATCTGGAGGTCGATACCGGTATCGATGGAGGCATTTGTTTATTTATTTTTTCCAGTTTTGGGGATCTGCTAAGGCGGAGGTCGCTCCCGGTGGCAATCTGACTCGTCTTCCATGTGGAGGTCGCCATCGGTGGCAATCTGCTTCTCCTAGCTGTGCACCTGTCTAGAAGCCGCCGCCGCGGCGGACGCGGCGGTGGAGGTCGCCCCCGGTGGCGATCTGCTTTTCCTAGCTTTGCACCTGTCTAGAAGCCGCCGCCGCGGCGGACGCGGCGGTGGAGGTCGCCCCCGGTGGCGATCTGCTTCTCCTAGCTTTGTACGTGTCTAGAAGCCGCCGCCGCGGCGGACGCGGCGGTGGAGGTCGCCCCCGGTGGCGATCTGCTTCTCCTAGCTTTGTACGTGTCTAGAAGCCGCCGCCGCGGCGGACGCGGCGGTGGAGGTCGCCCCCGGTGGCGATCTGCTTCTCCTAGCTTTGCACCTGTCTAGAAGCCGCCGCCGCGGCGGACGCGGCGGTGGAGGTCGCCCCCGGTGGCGATCTGCTTCTCCTAGCTTTGTACGTGTCTAGAAGCCGCCGCCGCGGCGGACGCGGCGGTGGAGGTCGCCCCCGGTGGCGATCTGCTTCTCCTAGCTTTGTACGTGTCTAGAAGCCGCCGCCGCGGCGGACGCGGCGGTGGAGGTCGCCCCCGGTGGCGATCTGCTTCTCCTAGCTTTGTACGTGTCTAGAAGCCGCCGCCGCGGCGGACGCGGCGGTGGAGGTCGCCCCCGGTGGCGATCTGCTTCTCCTAGCTTTGCACCTATCTAGAAGCCGGCGGCCCGGCGGACGCGGCGGTGGAGGTCGCCCCCGGTGGCGATCTGCTTCTCCTAGCTTTGTACGTGTCTAGAAGCCGCCGCCGCGGCGGACCCGGCGGTGGAGGTCGCCCCCCGTGGCGCTCAGCTTCTCCTAGCTTTGTACGTGTCTAGAAGCCGCCGCCGCGGCGGACGCGGCGGTGGAGGTCGCCCCCGGTGGCGATCTGCTTCTCCTAGCTTTGTACGTGTCTAGAAGCCGCCGACGCGGCGGACGCGGCAGTGGAGGTCGCCCCCGGTGGCGATCTGCTTCTCCTAGCTTTGTACGTGTCTAGAAGCCGCCGCCGCGGCGGACGCGGCAGTGGAGGTCGCCCCCGGTGGCGATCTGCTTCTCCTAGCTTTGTACGTGTCTAGAAGCCGCCGCCGCGGCGGACGCGGCAGTGGAGGTCGCCCCCGGTGGCGATCTGCTTCTCCTAGCTTTGTACGTGTCTAGAAGCCGCCGCCGCAGCGGACGCGGCGGTGGAGGTCGCCCCCGGTGGCGATCTGCTTCTCCTAGCTTTGGACCTGGCTATAAGCCCCCGCCGCGGCGGACGCGGCGGTGGAGGTCGCTCCCAGTGGCGATCTGCTTCTCCTAGCTTTGCACCTGTCTAGAAGCCGCCGCCGCGGCGGACGCGGCGGTGGAGGTCGCCCCCGGTGGCGATCTGCTTCTCCTAGCTTTGCACCTGTCTAGAAGCCGCCGCCGCGGCGGACGCGGCGGTGGAGGTCGCCCCCGGGGGCGATCAGGTTCTGCGAGCTGTGCGCCACTCTAGAATCCGCCGCCGCGGAGGACGCGGGGGTGGCGGTCGCCCCCGGTGGCGATCAGCTTCTCCTAGCTTTGCACCTGTCTAGACGCCGCCGCCGCGGCGGACGCGGCGGTGGAGGTCGCCCCCGGTGGCGATCTGCTTCTCCTAGCTTTGCACCTGTCTAGAAGCCGCCGCCGCGGCGGACGCGGCGGTGGAGGTCGCCCCCGGTGGCGATCAGCTTCTCCTAGCTTTGCACCTGTCTAGAAGCCGCCGCCGCGGCGGACGCGGCGGTGGAGGTCGCCCCCGGTGGCGATCAGCTTCTCCTAGCTTTGCACCTGTCTAGAAGCCGCCGCCGCGGCGGACGCGGCGGTGGAGGTCGCCCCCGGTGGCGATCTGCTTCTCCTAGCTTTGCACCTGTCTAGAAGCCGCCGCCGCGGCGGACGCGGCGGTGGAGGTCGCCCCCGGTGGCGATCTGCATCTCCTAGCTTTGCACCTGTCTAGAAGGCGCCGCCGCGGCGGACGCGGCGGTGGAGGTCGCCCCCGGTGGCGATCTGCTTCTTCTAGCTGTGCACCGGTCTAGAAGCCGCCGCCGCGGCGGGCGCGGCGGTGGAGGTCGCCCCCGGTGGCGATCTGCTTCTCCTAGCTTTGCACCTGTCTAGAAGCTGCCGCTGCGGCGGACGCGGCGGTGGAGGTCGCCCCCGGTGGCGATCTGCTTCTCCTAACTTTGCACCTGTCTAGAAGCCGCCGCCGCGGCGGACGCGGCGGTGGAGGTCGACCCCGGTGGCGGTCTGCTTCTCCTAGCTTTGCACCTGTCTAGAAGCCGCCGCCGCGGCGGACGCGGTGGTGGAGGTCGCCCCCGGTGGCGATCTGCTTCTCCTAGCTTTGCACCTGTCTAGAAGCCGCCGCTGCGGCGGACGCGGCGGTGGACGTCGCCCCCGGTGGCGATCTGCTTCTACTAGCTTTGCACCTGTCTAGAAGCCGCCGCCGCGGCGGACGCGGCCGTGGAGGTCGCCCCCGGTGGCGATCTGCTTCTTCTAGCTTTGCACCTGTCTAGAAGCCGCCGCCGCGGCGGACGCGGCGGTGGAGGTCGCCCCCAGTGGCGATCTGCTTCTCCCAGCTTTGCACCTGTCTAGGAGCCGCCGCCGCGGCGGACGCAGTGGTGGAGGTCGAACCAAGTGACTCCAAACCACCTCATATGACTCCTTGTTTTTGGATTTGCATGCTGTGAACTTTCAGCTGAGGACTGTGACCTTGCTTAGCACTTAGAATCTATTGAACAGAGAGCGCTTCACGGCCCACTAACAAGGCAGCTCCTGACGCAGAAAGTCAAACAGGTGCGGTCTGCTGCTCTAAGTTACTTCTGAATACAATGCTGTGTTCAAACTCTAGTCTCATATCTTCATATCTTCATATCTTCCTCATCATATCTTCCTTTACGTTCACCTTCAAATCCCTTCAAGCTTTCAAGTTCACCTTCAAGCTCGACGCACAAAAGCCACTCTTGAGACATTCTACAATTGACGAAAATTTGCAGATTGCAGTCCAGGCCCCACCCCCCCCCCCCCTCCCTCCCCTCTCCCCCTCCCTTCAACCCCCTTCCCCGTTCCCTTTTGCCAATAATAGCAGCGTATGGCCTAGTGGTAAAGAATCGGCCTCTTGCGCGCAAGGTCCTGGGTTTGATTCTTGATGGAACCACTAGATCGGGGATTCCCTCTCAATGGATTTTCCCGTGCCATCGCTGGCCTAGATTGCAGATGGCGATCTTCCGAAACTCTTTCGCTAATCATGCGGCTGTAGACGGGAAGGCGTCATGGAGAAGGGTATGCTACATAGGTATGGGCTAATATTGACAGCCTCCTAGTGTTGCCCCTAATCCAACAACAACAACAACAACAACCCACGCACGCACGCACGCACGCACGCACGCACGCGCGCGCGCGCACCCCCCCACCCACAAACGCACGCACGCACGCACGCACGCACGCACGCACGCACGCACGCACGCACGCACGCACGCACGCACGCACGCACGCACGCACGCACGCACGCACGCACGCACGCACGCACGCACGCACGCACGCACGCACGCACGCACGCACGCACGCACGCACGCACGCACGCACGCACGCACGCACTCACAATGCGCAGATGTTGGCACAGACGCGCGCGCGCGCGTAGGCGCGCACGCATGCACGGACGCATGCACGGACGCATGCACGGACGCACGCACGGTGGGCGGACAGGTCCGCACGCACCCACCCACCCACCCACCCACGCACGCACGCACGCACGCACGCACGCACGCACGCACGCACGCACGCACGCACGCACGCACGCACGCACGCACGCACGCACGCACGCACGCACGCACGCACGCACGCACGCACGCACGCACGCACGCACGCACGCGCGCGCGCGCGCATGCACGCACCAACGCACCCACCCACCCACAAACGCATGCATGCATGCATGCACGCATGCACGCACGCACGCGCGCGCACGCACGCACGCACGCACCCACCCACGAACGCACGCACGCACGCACGCACGCACGCACGCATGCACGCACGCGCGCGCGCACGCACCCACCCACCCACGAACGCACGTACGCACGCACGCACGCACGCACGCACGCACGCACGCGCGCGCGCGCGCGCACCCACCCACCTACCTACACACGCGTGCACATACAGTGTGCCTGGGAAAAATCGGCACGAACACGTGCACCCACGCATGCACGTGAAATGTCATATTCCATTCAATTCTGTTAATATGCATAGGTATGTATAGTTCAAACACCACTTCCAGGTGCTAAACTCAAAGAAAATCCTACATCGGAACTTAGTGAAATAATCAGACAAAGCCACTGCACATATGTATATCGAGCATGACAATTGTGGGATTTATCGGCAAAATATTGGGCAAAACATTTTCACCTGAGTGAAGTACTTGTGGGCCGTCTATCGTCGGTTTCATCTTGCTATAACTTCAGCGTTTTGCATCGAATCTGTTTGATATTTTAGGACAAGGCCATGAAGAACGTTAACCCTAAACAAATTGAGAAAATTGGTCCGCTACAGCGCCAACTGTCAGAAGTTTTTCATAGAAACAGTTTGATTTCTTTGCAGTGAATATCTTGTTGGTATAGCAGCCTGTTCATTAGAACTGTAGAGTCAGCAGTGATTCACTCCTCCCACCAAGGCCAGGCGACGTTTCAGACCCAATGCAGGAGATTCGAGCACCTTTTGGCGAAATCGCGGCTAAAACGAAGCAAATACCTTGCTGGTTCATCGTGAGCGCCATGCAAACTGGTAGAATTGGTAGAAAGTGCATTATTCGCTATGTAGTGGAAAGCTAGGAGAAGCAGATCGCTACCGGGGGCGACCTCCACCGCCGCGTCCACCGCGGTCAGTGGCTTCTAGCCAGGTGCAAAGCTAGGAGAAGCAGATCGCCACCGGGGGCGACCTCCACCGCCGCGGGGGGCGGGACGGGAAAAGGAAGCAGGTCGGCACCGGGGGCGACCTCCACCGCCGCGTCCGCCGCGGGGCGGCTTCTCGACAGGTGAAAAGCTGGGAGAAGCAGATCGCCACCGGGGGCGACCTCCACCGCCGCGTCCGCCGCGGCGGCGGCTTCTCGACAGGTGAAAAGCGGGGAGAAGCAGATCGCCACCGGGGGCGACCTCCACCGCCGCGTCCGCCGCGGCGGCGGCTTCTCGACAGGTGAAAAGCTGGGAGACGCAGAGCGCCACCGGGGGCGACCTCCACCGCAGCGTCCGACGCGGCGGCGGCTTCTCGACAGGTGAAAAGCTGGGAGAAGCAGATCGCCACCGGGGGCGACCTCCACCGCCGCGTCCGCCGCGGCGGCGGCTTCTCGACAGGTGAAAAGCTGGGAGAAGCAGATCGCCACCGGGGGCGACCTCTATCAGGGGGCCTCTCCCTCACAATTCCGGATTTCGCGTAGAATGCGTCGCGTGAACTTGCGGCGGAAATTTTCGTTGCCGACACTCGCGTGGCCCAACGCGACAGTTATGCAGGTGCGTTTACGCCCGCGTGCCATTGCGATCGCGACTAAACAATACTGATTGCGTATGCGTATGCGTGATTCGTTCGTTTTTGTGGGTTGTGTCTGGACGCGGAAACTATGCTGTTGTTTTGTCGCGCTTATACAGGTATTCTACGTGTGCACAACAGCGGATGTATAGGTATACATATGCCGCTTTTGTACATAGAGTATGCCTCGTCATTGTACATACACGGTCACTGTACACGACTATGTACAGTGGGTGGACACAGTACAAAGTACAATGTCGAATATTTGGGTTGTACGCTGACGCATTGTACACATTGATACAATGTACACTCACGACAAAGAAGTGCACCTTGCGTTACTTGCAAACGGCTTGACATATTTGCGTCTACCACTGGCGGATCCAGGGGTGGGGAAGGAATTCCCCCTCCCGAAATCGGAAATCTGAGGGGGAAAAAGGGGGGAAAGAGGCGGGCGCTGGGAGAAGAAACGCGCCCCAGTACACCTAGTTTTCAGCATAAAATTGCTTTTAGGCGGTCGAAAACAGCAAAATTTTCGCCGGCGGCGCCATTTATATTCGTTAAATTTCTAAAATGGACCGATTAGGAGTCCAAACCACAGTAAAAATTGAACAACATTAAAAATGTTAAACAGGTTCCTTCCTTCTGCAAAATCCTTCCCCCCTACGAAATTTTTTTTTGGATCCGCCAGTGGCGTCTACCATGGCGCGATCGAATCCTTGGCGCGATGGAATCGAATCGAAGATGCTTTTTGGGGGGGGGGGGAGTAATTGCTTTCGATTCGATTCGATTCGATTTATTTTAACGATGCCAGACGCCTGACACAGCAATACTGCCGTTAACTGCGAGAGCAGGGCGCGCCATCGGTGCTGTATGCAAATGAATTCAATAAAGCGATACATTGTAAAGGGGTCTTTTATACCGCAAACCCTATAATTAGCCCCCCCCTATAATTAGCCCCCCCTATGATTATACACCCTCCTAAGACCACTTTGAGTTTATTAGCCCCCCCCCCTATAATTACGCCCCCTCCCTAAATGTACCATCGTCTGAAAGGCGCAATTTTCCATGTCTAGGTGTATGTATGGTCGCGTATGTGTATGTATGTACATGTATGTGCATGTGAGACTGTGTGAGAGTGTGTTAGAGTGTACCAACGTGTGCGCGCAGCGTCTTTTTCCCTTAAAAATCGCCTCCACGCGCCTTATTTCCACCAAAGCTTCCCACACCTCGACCCTTCCAGTTTATTTGCCCCCCCCCTCTAATTAGCCCCCCCCCCCCTACAATTATACACCCTCCTAGCGCTCATTGAAAAAATTAGCCCCCGTGGGGCTAATTATAGGGATTACGGTATGTCCCAATTTTGTCGGTGAATAACTTGAGCTGTGGTAGGTCTTTTTGGCTGAAATTTGGAATGGAGGTAATCAATGCTTTGCCATTTGTTGTCCTATGATTTCAGCAAAATCCATTAACGTAACCGACAGTTATGCCACTTTCAAGCGCATTTGATGGTGTACATGCGTGCGTGCGTGCACACCTGCAGTGGCGTACTGGTTTGTCGCAGCATAGCGCTGTAAAGAATCAAAATGATCTACACGTGCAGGCGGTCAACTACTGTGTTTTAGCCAAAGTGGTCCGACCTACCCACATCGATATTTATCGATTATCCCGGAAGTGAATATAGGCCATTCGACGTAACCAACCACACTGAGATATCGCAAATTTTTATTATCAGTATAATGGGGGAGGCATTAGGTGCACCCTATGTGGTTCAATTGTCAAATGTGATTTATTCCACTTTGGGGTGATCAACTTTGCATTAGATAGCGCGTTGGAATGTGTGCTAGTCAAGTAGAAAACACGCACAACTTTGACATAATATCAAATAGTTGTCAAAAATCGACCATACTCTAGACATTATTTTTAGATAGGGAATGCCCACAAGGGAACCCATTTACCTAGGATTTTGAGACCCGATAAGAATCGCCAACGTGGGCAATTTGTATTCCAATAGCAAGGCGTTCGAGAATGGCGCACAAAAAAACCTCGAAAAAAAACGTGAAATTTTGGAGATATTGTATTGTATTGTATCAGAAGTATAAACCTGTTCCCATTAAACAAGGAAACGCGTTATGGCGCGTTCGATGCCCCAGAGGAAGACGGTTCATTTGAGCCATAACGCGTTGAAATCCGTTCAGGCAATCAAAAGTTATAGGCGATCAAAAATTCAAAAAAACCGCATAGAGAAGTGGTCACATGGGTATTAGGGTTGTACGCTGACGCGTACACCCTGATATATATCTAAATGTATACATGTACATATACATGTACAGATACACTAGCGCGCCCCGCGCGCTAGGTCGTTCGCGGCAAGCGATGCTAACGGGCTCGTCGCTGCGCGCCTCGCCTCCTTTGGGTTCGCCGCTTCGCGGCTCGCCCCTAGTGAAAAGCGCAAGCAGTGTGCCAGTACATACGCCACAGTGTGTGTCAGTGTGAAGCATCTCTTTGTGGGTGGTCTGTGTGCGCTTGTGTGCAGTGGTGTTCACACAGAAGGCTTTGGGTAGTATGTCGCTGACCATCTTCATCATGGTCTTCTAGTTGCTCTTGACCATTCCATGTGTGTGTGTGCGTGCGTGCATGCCTCAGAGTCCCACTGGACTGTTTTCTAACAATTTGGCACTGGCGCACTCTGACCAGTACATCATCTTCAATGGACTGGGTGTTGAGGTCGATCATGACCTTGGACTTAACCAAATCGTTCCAACCGTTTGTTGCAGAGCTTCGCTATAAAGGGGAAAGTTGATGGCCAGGACCTAACTTAGAAAAGCTTCAACAATTGGACCGCATTGGACGCACCAAAATACATCTCCCCATTATACCCACCAATGATGTAAAATGGCAATATTTCGGTGTGGTTAGCTCGGATGGCTTTGAGGTCAATAATAAAGTTGATTACCGATTGGTGGGAAACATTTCATTCCACAAAAAATATTTTCACTTTCGGGAAAATCGATATATATATGTATCGATATGGTTAGGTCGGATCACTGGCTAAAACACAAAAGTTGACCACCTAGTCATTTCATACTTTACATCACTATGCTAATGCTATGAACCCAGTAATTTAGCACAACTGTATGTGCACATACGCACACGCACATAATGTAAATGTATCATCATTACTGTATGCATTTGCGTACAGCAATTTACCCCACCCCCCCCCCCCCCCCCCCCCCCTCCCTCCAAAACATCTCGGCGTTGAGTGGATTCGATCGCGCCATTGTACGCGCATATACGTCAAGCCATTTGCATTGCAAGTAACGCCCAGCGCGTGCGTGCGTGCGTGCATAGGTTTTACGTATCGATGTTTGTCTTACGAAAAAACACTGTATTAAGGAAAGATTTGCAGGTGGCTGCAAAAAAAGGTACGTGCATGCGTGCGTGCGCAACGACGAAGAAGCTGCTGCAGGCAACAGCCACAAACTGAAATGTACACCCATACATAGTTGGTGTACCCTACCCTACTGTACCGTACCGCTTCACACTCTACATGTACTGCTCAACATGTACCTACGTACTATGTACTTATGTATGTACCTACTGTAGCTATACGTATCTACATGCATCTACATGTACCTATTACGCTCGTACCTGCAAAGACATGTCGCGCGGGCGGTCTAAAAAAATTTGGTCGCGTAATCTGCTGTCGCGTGAAAACTACAGAGCGTTTTTTGAACCTGTGTAAATTAAAACATGTTTCCGCGTCCGCGTGAAAAGGGGGCACGCGGGCGTAAACGCACCTGCATAACTGTCGCGTTGGGCCACGCGAGTGTCGGCAACGAAAATTTCCGCCGCAAGTTCACGCGACGCATTCTACGCGAAATCCAGGAATTGTGAGGGAGAGGCCCCCTGATAGACCTCCACCGCCGCGTCCGCCGCGGGGGCGGCTTCTCGACAGGTGAAAAGCTGGGAGTAGCAGATCGCCACCGGGGGCGACCTCCACCGCCGCGTCCGCTGCGGTGGCGGCTTCTCGACAGGTGAAAAGCTGGGAGAAGCAGATCGCCACCGGGGGGCGACCTCCACCGCCGCGTCCGCTGCGGTGGCGGCTTCTCGACAGGTGAAAAGCTGGGAGAAGCAGATCGCCACCGGGGGCGACCTCCACCTCCGCGTCCGCCGCGGCGGCGGCTTCTCGACAGGTGAAAAGCTGGGAGAAGCAGATCGCCACCGGGGGCGACCTCCAGCCCCGCGTCCGCTCCGGAGGCGGCGTCTCGCCATGTGAAAAGATGGCAGAAGCCGAGCGCCACCGGGGGCGACCTCCACAGCCGCGTCCGCCGCCGCGGCGGCTACGCGACCGGCGCATAGCTGGGAGAAGCAGATCGCCACCGGCGGCGACCGCCACCGCCGCGTCCGCTGCGGCGGCGGCTTCTCGACAGGTGAAAAGCTGGGAGAAGCAGATCGCCTTCGGGGGCGACCTCCACCGCCGCGTCCGCTGCGGTGGCGTCTTCTCGACAGGTGAAAAGCTGGGAGAAGCAGATCGCCACCGGGGGCGACCTCCACCGCCGCGTCCGCCGCGGCGGCGGCTTCTCGACAGGTGAAAAGCTGGGAGAAGCAGATCGCCACCGGGGGCGACCTCCACCGCCGCGTCCGCGGCGGTGGCGGCTTCTCGACAGGTGCAAAGCTGGGAGAAGCAGATCGCCACCGGGGCGGCCTCCACCGCCGCGGCCGCGGCGGCGGCGGCTTCTCGACAGGTGAACAGCTGGGAGAAGCAGATCGCCACCGGGGGCGACCTCCACCGCCGCGTCCGCTGCGGTGGCGGCTTCTCGACAGGTGAAAAGCTGGGAGAAGCAGATCGCCACCGGGGGCGACCTCCACCGCCGCGTCCGCTGCGGTGGCGGCTACTCTACTGGTTAAAAGGTGGGAGAAGCAGATCGCCACGGGGGGCGACCTCCCCCGCCGCGTCCGCCGCGGCGGCGGCTTCTCGACAGGTGAAAAGGTGGGAGAAGCAGATCGCCACCGGGGCGGACCTCCACCGCCGCGTCCGCTGCGGTGGCGGCTTCTCGACAGGTGAAAAGCTGGGAGCAGCAGATCGCCACCGGGGGCGACCTCCACCGCCGCGACCGCCGCGGCGGCGGCTTCTCGACAGGTGAACAGCTGGGAGAAGCAGATCGCCACCGGGGGCGACCTCCACCGCCGCGTCCGCTGCGGTGGCGGCTTCTCGACAGGTGAAAAGCTGGGAGAAGCAGATCGCCACCGGGGGCGACCTCCACCGCCGCGTCCGCCGCGGCGGCGGCTTCTCGACAGGTGGAAAGCTGGGAGAAGCAGATCGCCACCGGGGGCGACCTCCACCGCCACGTCCGCCGCGGCGGCGGCTTCTAGACAGGTACAAAGCTATAGGAGAAACACATTGCCACCGGGGTCGACCTCCGCATTGGAACGAACAGCAGATTGCCACCGGGGTCGACCTCCACCGCCGCTAAACCGCACTAAAAATAAAAGCAAGTGCCTCCATCGATACCGGTATCGACCTCCAGATAACGGGATTAACGTTGGGGCCGCAAACTACCCCTGGGCCCAGTCGGGTGAGGGTCAAAAATCTGCGGTGGAGTGTTGCGTGTTTGTGGGGGGGGAGGGGTCCAGCCTCGGCGGGGGAAGACGGCAACCACACCCCCCCCCCTCCTGTAAAAGTCTCCCCCTCCAGTCCCAGGTCTGCAACTCTTCCCACCGGTGAACAGTCCTCTCAGCTCCTTGGAGCAGCAGAGTGCCAGCAACAGCGCTCCATAGATGGAGCTCATGGAGGTGAAACAGACTACGTTGGACGAGAGGGCGACGAGATATGCACCGCTCTCCATGTAGAGGGTCATGTTCAAGGGAGCCATCGCGTAGAATTCGGGCACCAACACCACTGCCGTGCCCCCACACAGCCAGTTCTCGTACAGAGAGAAGAGGTAAGACAGAGACCACGCTGAAAGGCGCAAGACAGCTGAACTGCGTCTGAATCTGGTCTGGCCCGAGTGATGGGGGGGGGGGGGGTCGATCGATGCGTGGGGAACTTTGTCGGCGAAAAGCGCGTGGAGGCGATTTTTAAGGGGGAAAAGACGCTGCGCACACATACGTCGGTACACACGGCAGTGGCGTAGCCAGTACTTGATTTAGGGGGGGGGGGGTAGGGGGGGTAAGTTCAATCGCGGTTAAATACTCAATTTTGCAAAAGGGGGACCCTGTCGAATTTTTTTTGACAATTTGGCTGGGAAAGTTTCCAGACACAAATCCCTCCAAAATGTCTACACGCTTTTAGCTCATTTGCCACGCTGCACTATTACCTGTTGCATTTGTTTTAAAAGGACCATTTGGCCTCAGTTTCGAGTCTTAAATCAGGCGCCGCAGGCAAAAATTTGGCCAATCAGCGTCGTTTTCATCACTTTTTTCATTGAAATTTAGAAAAAACGCACACATTGCCACAATTCAACAGGGGGTACCAAGCTAAGAAACTTGAACTTCAGACAATTTGGGGGGAAGCTCCCCTCCCCCCCCCCCCCTAGGCTACGCCACTGACACCCGGCCCGCTACACACTCTCACAAAGTGTGACATATACATACATGTACGTACATTACGAACACATACGCGATCATACATGTACACCCAGACATGGAAATATTTGCTTTTTAGACGATGGTCCATTTAGGGAGGGTGTATAATCATATAGAGGATGGGCTTAAAAACTCAAGTGGTCTTGGGAGGGTGTATAATTAGAGGAAGGAGGGCTAATTTTAGGGGGCTAGATATAGGGTTAACTGTGTACCAGTGGCGCAGCAGACGACGGTGATACGTCTCGTGAAGATGTGCTCGATCTTACGCCTGTAGTAGAGCAGCGCGCAGGCGCGGTTCACCCCGATGATCGTGTAGTGGAAGGAGAGCGCGTACCTCAAGCAGCGTCGTCGTCATCGCGTGCAACTTAGGCTTCGGCTTAGGCTGGCGCATTGCGGGTGAGCGCAATGATGAGAGTACACGCTGACCGTAAATCCTCCAATAGTGCCTCCGGGGGCACTATACTTTCAACCTCTCTTTACCCGGTGGCACTATTGGAGCGGTATTGCGGTCCTCAGTAAAAGCAGTTCAAAGTAGCTGGAAATGTCATTTACTTAGCTGTGTGAACGTACATACACACCACTTTTATAAGTACCTAACCACTGCAAGATCTGTGTCCCTGTATAACGCAATTCGTATGGCACTTCTAGCCCCCAGGGGCACTGCTGGAGAGAGGGCATTATTAGAGGACTTACGGTAGACTATAGTCGCCAGGTCGACAAAATTAGACGAGAATAACGCCACCCGCCCGCCCCCACTCACCAGACCGCCGACGTCCAGACGCTGGTCGCCCAGTCTGGCACGACCAACGTTGGCGAGGCAATGTTGACACCGAGCAAGAGGTATAAAGTCAAGATCTGGACGTCCGCGCAAGAGCTGCTGAGGAAAAGCAGAAACGTCGGCTGCTCTTTGCCCAGTCTCCACAGAGCGCTCAGCAGGGGCAAGTGCAGACAGACGCAGGGTACGACCACGACTAGGAGGCCTGCAGCGACGTAAAGGTCTTCCGCAGCTGCACTGGACATTGCTGGAAAATGACTGGAGGCTCGTTTCGGTTCTCCTGAATAATGCGGTGATTCTGCTCTGCTACGCGATTGACAACTTTTTTTGGTAGAGTTGCGATTTAATTTACGTAAAGATCGTGAAAGAAAGGGCAATGTAGATCCTGTAGGGTTGTGGTGAGTATTAGGCACCTGTTCTTTCTTTTCACAACGCAGGTAGTGAAGGCAAAACCTTCTTTCAAAACGAGCTCATTAGCTGGGAAAATTTGGCAGAAATACCGTAAGCTTTCTAAATGTGTGTAACTTTTGCGGTTCTCCCCCTTTTGGAAATCTAGGAATCTTCCTTAATCGCAAATGACTAGAAGATTCGAAAGACGGCTATATTGTACATAGGTACATACTTCTCGATTTAGAATCACTTCCAGAGTTTGCAGGTGCGTGCGTGCACGACGCGTTGTCACGCAGAGTTTTACACGAGTTTGACTGGCCAATTCCGTTCGGTCCAACCAACCTCCCGCGAATCCGCCTCCGACACGCCAACTACATTATGTGGCTGAACAACTGAAATGTATGCGCCTTCTTGCATTCGTCGAAGCATTTAATTTCCGCGGTGCTCTCCCCCTTTGTGGGCACGCAAGCGACCTTGTGCAAACGCACCATGTGCCGAAGTGCTACAGTATACCCGTGGCCGTGACAAAAGCGTGATCTGCATGTAGCAGCGTTGCAAAGAAACTGGAGCGTTGTTGGTCGATGGCTGTTTGAGCGTTGATGGACTCAGGACCAGGAGTCGTTTGCGGCCCCATGTGGCCCCATAAGAATACATATTTATGGACTACGGTATCGATAGAAATCGACTATGGTATCGATCAAATCAAAAGTGTCTTCTGAAAATTGTGAAAACATCAACATTCAACAGCACTCGGCGACTGCCGATGTACTTTTCCACAGGGTCGTGTCGGTCGTGTCGGTGGCACGATTTTGCAGTATCTACGATGTGGATACTACAGTCTACGACGTGGACTACACTGTCTACGAAGCGACTGCCGATGTACTTTTCCGCAGGGAAATGCTTTTCCGAAAATGCTTGGAATTTGCCATTTGCACCACCGGTTACGTACCTACGGTCAATCTTGCAGAACTCTTGTCCTCCCAGTGTTCTTGTACATGCGGTCAAATTTTGAAGCCGATCCATCAAACGGCGCAAGGTTTACTTAAAGTTTTTGCTTGTAATTGCGAGAATTTACGAGAATTGAAAATCCGCTGTCTGAGTCCGTGTCGTGACATATACACGAGAACGCGAACTTTGCTGTTAGGCGCGTATACTGTAGTACACGCCTGCGTACACTGTAGCCTTTTGATGGCGCCAATCTGGCGATCGAGCCAGCGCCGCTGCTCTTTTTTGCATATCCGCTCGCGCGCCGTGCCGCTCGCTCGATATAGAGCCGACGCTTGCGTAGTCTTGTTGGAACCGATTTTCACGTAGCTGTCTTGGGTTTGGCGCGCGGCAGACGGCAGGCAAATACAGTCCGATGCAGGGGGGAGGGGGCGGCGGAGGGAATGGGAGAGTCCGAAAATAGTTTACCCCCAAAGGTCGAGTAAGTCGAGGTCGTGCGTGCGTGCGTGCGTGCGTGCGTGCGTGCGTGCGTGCGTGCGTGCGTGCGTGCGTGCGTGCGTGCGTGCGTGCGTGCGTGCGTGCGTGCGCGCGTGCGTGCGTGCGTGATGCTGTGTTGTGTGTAAGTGACCAATGTGTTTTCATAAGTTTTATGGTGCATAGATTGATCATTCGGTAATCACCAACTATGTACTGTAAGACGGTCACCTCAGCTCGCAACGGCTCGCAACGGCAACAGCTCGCACGGAAGAGCTCGCAACGGCGCTGGCACTGTTGCTCTGTTGCGGCAAAGGGAGCGTCAAGATCGTTTCCGATAATGCGCCCTGCTTCTTGATGCTTCTTGATGCGTACCTCGGTTTGACTGGAATTTAATGCTGTGTTTCAGGTTGTCACTTGTCGTCACCCGCTCATATGGTATGTAGGTGCAGTGCGGCGGTGGAATGAAAATGTAGTCAACAAGCCGTTGCAGCGGAGCGACTGAATACTGTTCATCGATGTCTGCAAGAACGCGATAGATACCCTACCTACATCGTCGTCGCTTTATTCATGCATACCAAGTGGCGGGCTACTACTGTAATGTACTGTACGTCTCACCCATTGAATAAGTGTAGCCGACGCTGTACGAAGGGTTTTGCCCTTCCGAGTAATGGTACATACCTAGCAAGTGCTGATGTTGGCGAGGTAGCTCATTGATCTGCAGCCTACCTGAAACGGCTTCCTTGAACCCAGCAGTACACCGGCCCGCCCCTACACATCTGCCAGCCCTTAGGTTCTATCCCTCTAAGAGAAGATTCTCGAATATTCCTCTCTCGATTGTTCCTCCAATATTCCCCTGGGAGGAACGATTGAGTGGTACTTTTTTGTAAACAATGGGTTGGAAATTAGGTCCAAATTGAAAGAACCGATAACTGTACAGTAAATTAAATGGGCGCCTCTTCTACAGTATGAGCATTGCTACGCAAATACAACTACAGTTAAACCTATGATAAGCCCCGAGTCCACCTGATGATCGCACCCCCCCCCCCCCCCCATGTATGATACATAAGTGCCCCTCCCTCCCAGACACAGGTGACACTCGTTGCTCGTCAGCGCGGCAAAAAACAATGCGCAAAACGCTCTTACGGTGTCGGGCAGTCCTCGTACGACACGGACTTTGAGGAGGTGGCAAACCGCAGGGAAAGTTTTAAAATTTTGCAACTACTACTACTACTACTACTACTACCGTACTTTTTTTCTTGCTTCTACAACAACAACTCCAGCGTCTTTCTCATCTAAACAAACTACTTGTTCCAGTCACCACCTCTATAACACTATGTACTTCTGTAACCGTTCGTTCCCCCTTACCAGTTCCCCCTGGGACGTTTCCCACTGCCGTTTGCCCCCCCCCTGCCCCCAATGCCAAAAAAAAGTTTAATATAGGCAGGTGCAGCTGCTGACATCAAAAATTTCGCATTGTGTAAAAGCGACCTGTCTGAGCTCTTCTCTCTGCTCAGCAGAATGCGAATCGTATCTCACAAAACAGTGACCACCGCGCGGAAGTTGCAGAGACAGCACGAAGCACCTCTGCCTTCCCCCTCAGGCAAGGGAACCCGTTCGAAGACGTCTCCCCCGGGTACCTTTTCACAGGCCGAAGCGGAGGGGAGGACGTGCTCAGCCCGAGAGCCGAGGTGCTGGAACCCCAAACCAGCTGCACCAACCCCGAATGCGCAGGGATGGGAGTTAACTTTTCGGCACGGTAGTGCATCGTTGTTTTTAAAACACTACTATATATACGCAGAAGGCGAATTGCAACACTGGTTGAGCAGGTTTGAGCATGGCGAGCACAATGACGAGTGCTGTCGGGAAATCGATAAAGCTGATGGAATATTGATCCCGAGTTCTTTGTCGAAATCGTGCGTAGTACAACGACTAGTGGAGATGATGAAAACCCGTTTTGCCATTGTTTCACAACGCTTATCACATTGAAGCTCAATTAAACTGTTCTTTCAAGAAGTAACCTAGGCGTCTGAACGGTATACAGAGTAGAGTTGGGAAGAATACGTTTTGACTTTGGACTGACGTATTTTTTTGAAAAATACGGTATTTTTTAAAAAAAATACGTATCTTTTGTATTTTTTTAGAGTACGTATGTACATGTACCATACATCATAGTAAGCCATCAGCGAAGTGTTCAAAGCTTAGAAATCGGTCCATACAGACACTGGAGCGCTGTAAAACTCGCAAGCACGCAAGCGGACGTGTAGGAGTGGTGTGTGCGTACGTGTGTGTGAGAGCTGAGTGTGTGGGTGAGTGTTGCGTAAGCGGAGTAATGAGCGACCAGGAGATTTTTGGCATCCAACAAAGTGAGCTAAGAACGCGACACAGGGGCGCGACGCAGAAATTGAGGGCGTGAAGAGGAGCCAGCAATAGCAAAAGCTAGCAGAATCAATTGTTGGGTCCGTGTCCGCTGCATCCAAAACCTACTGTAAGCAAAACCTAAGGTCGTAAGAATAATGTGATGTAAAACAAATTTTGGGAAGTTTACCCACCACACAACTCACAAAATGCTGTTCAATGTAAGGTACATTGATTAAGGTGCGTTGTCTGTAAGATTCAAACATGCTGCGGCCACGGCCAAAAATCGACCTTGTCCGATTTTGCTCACACTTGGGCAGTGTATACCTAAACATGTTCTGTGTCAGTGGTGCAAGCGGCACCCCACTACAAAATTCGCTGCTCGAGTTATGGGCTCTTGAATCTGGCCGATTTTGACAAAAATCGCGTTCTGAACTTTTGGGTGGCGCTGTCGACTTGAAGACTTTTGGATACAACTTTAAACGTCAACATATGCAAAATTGTGCGTACAATCCATTTTTAGCCTTCAAACCGCGATCCGACGTTTTTCGGTACGTAAAGTGCCATTAAAACCGATTTTTG
The DNA here is from genome assembly GCA_030248085.1 of Paralinhomoeus sp. GSCO2_6. Lineage (NCBI taxonomy): Eukaryota > Metazoa > Nematoda > Chromadorea > Monhysterida > Linhomoeidae > Paralinhomoeus > Paralinhomoeus sp. GSCO2_6. The sequence goes on along the minus strand of JASAMY010001689.1, from coordinate 14,200 downwards.
CGATATTTCAAAAACCAGTTTTTTGACTAGCATTCACCCAAGAATTTTTAGCATCAAAATTTTTTTGATTGGGGTGAAAGCCCTTCTGAAGAGCTCTCAACTGACGCAAAAAATTTAAAAATCGCATAATCCAAATGATGTGAAAAGTGCGAAAAAAACGATTTGCGGAATATACACTGTACATGGTTTTTTGACCCGCATTCTCGTATACGCGACTAGCAGCAAGATCGCACCTACTGACGTGAAGGCCCTTCTGGAGACCTTTAAATCGGCGCCGGTTTTTTTTCTGGTTTAATGGCGCAAAAACTTGGAAACTGGTTGATATGATCCATTGCAAACCTAGCGAAAATCTGATTTTGGGAAAATACTATGTTGACGGATTTTTGACTAGCATTCACCCAAGAATTTTTAGCATCAAAATTTTTATGATTGGGATGAAAGCCCTTCTGAAGAGCTCTAAATTGACACAAAAAACTTAAAAATCGCGTAATCCAAATAATGTGAAAGCGAGCATTGTTGTGCTGCCAAACGCATTTTTGTCACTGCATACAGTGTATGCATAGCACATATAAGCAGGTTTTGGGTGGTACTGGTTTTGAGGCCTCATCATGGATATCAATGAAGGATGAGATAGAAGTCTGTGTTCCTCTTGAGCCAGCATCTACTCCTGGAGCATCAACAACTGACGCTTCAATCTCAGCAACAACAGCTGAAAGTGTACATGATGCAGTTGATGATCCTGACCCAGAATCTCCATCCACTACACCTGAAACTTCGGGCATGGTGCTGTGCCACTGCCCAGAAACAAACTGTATCCGATCATTCAACAAATATGGAAATCTGTTGCTTAAACCTGAAATAGGTTATTTAAACTTTAAAGGCCAGTGAGTATACAACAAGCATTTTCTTTTTTAGGGAACCACAAGTACTACCAAGAGAGTGAAACTCTGTACGATTACGCTCTAAGAACATATAGCAACTTTGCGATTGATGGCGAGCTCAGGCAAGCCTTGAAACAAATACCAGACACATTAGCTGAGATTGGATCTGAGGAACCATCTGGGCACAAAGAACTTATGGGGTTTGCACTGAGGAAGCCAGCACAGCACACCGAATTTTCTCCAGAAGTAAAACAATATTTGACTAACAAGTTTGAAGAAGGAGAACAAACCCACAGCAAGTTTGACCCCCCGTGACATCGCAGAGCACATGTGCAATGCCAAGAAGCCAAACAGTGATGAACCGCAATTTTTACCAACACAATGCCTCACCTGGCAGCAAATAGCCAGTGCATATTCTCGCAACAGAAGGATTCAAGCAGGCACAGGCGAGGCATCAAGTGACACAACTGAAGTTGTCGATGCTGATTACGTGGAAGATCCAAATTTGCAATCTAAAAGTGACATCATTCGAAATGCTGCAGCAACATACTTGCAGTAGTCTCAGCTTTCTTTTTGGCGTTTATTCAGCATAGTCACTGCAACACCTCTCATTGCTAGATATTTTGAGTAATTGTGTGACCCTGACTGTTTTTGAAACCATTGTTTTTGGCGCAATCGACGTGCAGTGCTTTGACAATGTGTGGGATCAAATTTCAACCAACACTGTATATTCCGCGAATTGGTTTTTCGCACTTTTCACAATATTTGGATTACGCAATTTTTAAGTTTTTTGTGTCAATTTAGAGCTCTTCAAAAGGGCTTTCACCCCAATCAAAAAAATTTTGATGCTAAAAATTCTTGGGTGAATGCTAGTCAAAAAACTGGTTTTTGAAATATCGCAAAAATCGGTTTTAACGGCACTTCAAGTACCGAAAAACGTCGGATCGCGCTTTGAAGGCCAAAAATGGATTGTACGCACAATTTTGCATATGTTGACGTTTAAAGTTGTATCCAAAAGTCTTCAAGTCGACAGCGCCACCCAAAAGTTCAGAACGCGATTTTTGTCAAAATCGGCCAGATTCAAGAGCCCATAACTCGAGCAGCGAATTTTGTAGTGGGGTGCCGCTTGCACCACTGACACAGAACATGTTTAGGTATACACTGCCCAAGTTTGAGCAAAATCGGACAAGGTCGATTTTTGGCCGTGGCCGCTGCCTTCTTGAAAAGCTTGATTCTTACAGACATCGCGTCTTAAGCATTTTCTGGAGGGGGTGGCGGCTGGTGGGTGGGATGAAAAACTGGAAGGGGGCCTGGGAAGGAAAAATAGGCAGTTTTTGTCGATTTAGTCAAAAATACACTGAAAACCTGAAATAGGTACTTTTTAGTCGAAATATACTGTAAATAACGCAATATAGGTACTTTTGGGGTACCAAAAAAACTGTACAAAACGCATTTATTTGCATTAAAGTTAGTAGTAGAAAGTTTCCAAAAAGTCTGGGGGGCTGGGTGGGGGTACAGGACAGCCTGGGGGATGGGAAGTTGTGGAGGGTGTGGGTAGGGTGTCAAACCCAGCCATTCCCTAGATGGGCTGCCAAAAAAGGACACACAAACAATTACACAAAGTGTGTAACACACCGTGTAGTGTCACACCAAAGCTCCTCTCAATCCAAGGCTACTACCTGACACTGCATACCTGTAACTAGGGTGGGGTCTAGGGGGGGGGGGGTTCCCTCTCCCCGAGTCCCCAGGTGCTGGGTTTGGGAATGGGACAACTAGGCGCCGCCGACTAGGCGCCGGCCAACTGGGCGCCGCCCAACTAGGCGCCAGGATATCATGAGCCAACTAGGCGCCCGCCCAAATAGGCGCCGGGTGGACTGGGCTAACTGGGCGCCATACACACCGATATGATCGTGTAACCAAATACAAGGAAATCACATGTTATGACAAGCGGCGTGCAATCCGTCAGTTGCTCGCGTTGTCCACTTCGCTACTTTCTGCGCTACTTCGCTACTGTCGCACAACTAGAGGATAGTACCCAGAGATCTCGGAGGCAGATTGGGAGAGAGCTAGCGCCCCAAATAGTGGAGAGGGACACACTACGTACCGGGAGAACATGCTATTACATTGCTCCCGGCTCCGCTCTGACGCGTTTTCGATGGACTCCTTAAGTTCGGCAACCGTCTTGCACCCTTGCGGCCGCAACTGCGCCTTCTGAAGGATGCGGTGAACGGTGGTTGACTTGGAGATGCCAGTTTGCGCTGAGAGACGCCGAGTCGACTTCTTTGGAGACTTCTCGATCGCGCGCAGAATGCGCTGCTTAGTCGACTCAGTTCTGACAGGCTTTGGCATCGGATGAGGACGGTAGCCAACTGAGCCAGTCTCCTCGAAGCGCTTCACGGTCGCTAAGACGGTCCGCTTCGACGGCGGTTTGTTTGGTCGTTGGGAATTCCATTTTGAATCGGCGAATAACTTCAGCTTGATTTTCCGCTTTGCAAAATTGTTTTACAACATAAACGAGCTGTTCCAACGATCATTTCTGCCACGACATTGTCGCCAAAAAACAAGTGGGCGATCTGACGCTTATGGTGTAAAGCATTAAGGGCCTAAAACAAGTGGGCGCCTAGTTTAACCGTCCATGGGGCGCCTAGATGGGCAGGCGCCTACTTGGCTGGCGCCTAGTTGGGCGGCGCCCATTTGGCCGGCGCCTAGTCGGCGGCGCCTAGTTGTCCTAGACCGGCCCATCTAAACTGTATAAACAACGTTACGTTAGTCGTTTTCAAAACGACGTTTTGTTGCAGAAAATCAGTGCGATTATTTCATTTCAACTTGCGAAATATGGTTGCTCCAATGAAACGTGCTCTATTGTCTTCGTTGCATCGCCTTGTTTTGCTGAACACTTTTGAACAAGTATCATTGAGCATGGAAGGGCGTGGCGACTTCGAGCGTATTATGTACCCCTATGATCGAAATTTGGCTGGGGAGCTGTCAGTTTGGCCAAGCCTAACGCAGCTGAGCCTGGACAATGATAAGAGTGACTCAAATCATGGCCACTGCGAATGGCAATTTCTGTGCCAATTGGTGACCGTTGCGCCAACATTGCGTGAGCTAGATGTCTTCAGCTTCAACCTCAACGATGGGGACTGCGCCCACTGCGTGTTCATGGCAGCTCCTGTTGTGCTTCCAGAACTTGAGAAGCTTACTGTTAGATGCCTTGACCAAACAACCAATGTCAGTTGCCACGAAAGTCGCCAGATGCTGCACCCACTGGGCTGGGTTGCACCGAAGCTGCGCAACCTCTTGGTCCGCTATCATACCATTATACCAAGTCTGCCAGAACCGGACAATCCAGACAGGATAGAACTCTTCCGCGACGCTTTTCTGGACAGTGCAAAGTGTCTTGAGGTCCTTGAGCTGGATTGGGTGGTCTACAAGAGCAAGAAGAATAAAGCAAAGGTGCGCACTCCAGAGTATTCTTGGCCTGATGACAGGAAGAAACTGAACGTTGTGGCTCCTTCCGGAGGGTACATGAGGTACTGCCATTCCCGTGGGTCAGACGAGGATGGAAACATGGCCTATGAAATGCACTCTTTCTTCAAGATCGTTGGCAATAGAGAGCTGAAAGAGGATTCTGATGACAGCACGTGTTGACATACATACATGTAACTGGGGGGTTACCCACCCGCCAGTCCAGAAGTTTACCCCAACCCCTGCCCAACCCTCTCCCCCAGAATTTTCTGAAGTTGCCCAACTTGTCTACAATGATAAAAAGTAGTGTATTTTTTTCCTTCTGACATCCTCTCCTTCTTCAAATCTGCTTACCCCCCCCCCCCCCCACGCACACCCAGAATGGTCTCCGACCCTCCCCCCTCCCCCAGTATGCGTGTTGACACCTGTAAAAAAAAAAAAATGATACTCTGTCGCATGCGTTCTAAAATAAATACATCATCCTTTTCGATTTCCGCTCTTCGCTGCGATGGAACTGATGTGTCACGTCACGTGTTTGCTCGTCACGCTTTTACAACAACTTTTACACGATCGTACACCACATGGGTCGAAGAAATGGGTGCTTTATCGAAAACATTCTCTACCTACCATTCTCCTCTACCCCCTACAAACAAGCGTATTACGTTTGTAGGGCATACCTGTAACCGGGTCTGGCGGCAGAGTGGGGGGTGGGGGCTAAATGGCCAAATTCTGGGGGGGGGGAGGTCGCCAGATCAAAAAGTGGGGGTATCCGACCACTTTTTGACTTATACTGGTACTTTTTGGTCACAAATGGATATAAATAGGCTCCAAATAGTGTTATTTAGCTGTTTTACCGTAAATCCTCTGATAGAATCCCCCCTACAATATTGCCCCTGGGGGCAAGCTTCGCGCCAAAACCAAATTTTGAGTGCTATCCAGTTGCATTAAAAGTGCATGTATTGTGTGTAATCATGTGTGCAAGACACGTATTACAATGAAACTTTTAAATTCCGGCCACCTGTGTGCATTTAAGGCATATTAATGTTAAATTTTGCTGCAAAATTGCGCAAAAATCGGACAAAATTAATAGTGCCCCCTCTTGAGAGACATTGAAACAATAGTGCCCCGGGGGCACTATTGGAGGATTTAGAGCACCAACATTTACTCACTTTACCATTTTCGACATGGTGAAAACCCTTCGGGAAAATTCTGGGGGGGGGGAGTTGGGTGGGTGTTGGAAAAATAGTGGGGCCCGAAAGCCCCCCCCCCCCAGTTACCGGTATGTTGTAAGCGGGGGCTTTCATTGTCTTAACCCCTTTTTAAGATTTGGTCGTTTTGTTCTATGGTGGCGTGATAAACAAATTCAAAGCGGTTTTGGCAACCTTTGTACGCGGTGTGCTTGGGCAATTTGGGCTAAGCGTATGTAACGTAACGTTCACTCGCTCGTGTCAAGGGTTCAGTGAATCTGACCAATTTTTTTAGCGAATTTGGCGCCTCGCTTCTCAGCTCCTTGTTCCCTTCTGTACTGCGCAAACGACGCGCAGGAGCGGGCGTCGCACACAATGGCGTCGGTCCGCATTCTTGGTCGGACCTATCGTCTCAGAAGAGAAGAAATAAATCGAGAATCACCCCAGCAAAAAAAAACGCAAACATGCCAACAAAAACGTAGCGCTCACATCCCCCCCCCACAAGAGTCGAACCTCGGACCGTGCGGGCAAGAGGCCGATTCTCTAGCACTAGGCGGTCCCTGCCCCCGACGCAGCGAAGGCCCGTGCACGATTCACGTGTGCGGCTGGTAGGAAATCCTGCAGATGCAAGGCTGCTTTGACTGCGCACACGTGAGCAATCACTCTTTCACATGACATCCCTCACCTCCAAAGCACTCCGAAAGCACTCAAAACAGGCGCGCGTTATCGCGGCGGGCGGCGGTCCAGCTTAAACTAGACGGTCGGCAGAGCGCAGCGCACAGCCGCACAGTGGAGAGTTGTGGCTAAAGAAGCAGACAATATGTGGCTGCTCGTTCTGAGCGCAATCCGGCCGCTCTGCTGGCGTGGCTCGTGCTGCAGCGCTGGGGCCTTCCTCCGGGACCGCTGCCCCTGCCCCTCTTTGGCAACCTGCTGCAGCTGGACTTCGGGGATCTGGTCAGTGGGGTCGCCCCCATACCTCTAACCATTAAGACGCGATGTCTGTAAGAATCAAGCATGGTGCGGCCACGGCCAAAAATCGACCTTGTCCAATTTTGCTCAAACTTGGGCAGTGTATAGGTACCTAAACATGTTCTGTGTCAGTGGTGCAAGCGGCACCCCACTACAAAATTCGCTGCTCGAGTTATGGGCTCTTGAATCTGGCTGATTTTGCCAAAAATCGAGTCCTGAACTTTTTGGTGGCGCTGTCGACTTGAAGACTTATGGATACAACTTTAAACGTCAACATATGCAAAATTGTGCGTACAATCCATTTTTGGACTTCAAAACGCGATCCGACGTTTTTCGATACTTGAAACGCCGTCAAAACCGATTTTTGCGATATTTCAAAAACCAGTTTTTTGACTAGCATTCACCCACGAATTTTTAGCATCATTATTTTTTTGATTGAGGTGAAAGCCCTTTTGAAGAGCTCTAAATTGAGACCAAAAACTTAAAAATCGCGTGATCCAAATTATGTGAAAAGTGCAAAAAAGTTGAAGACGCACCCTCAGAACGCAGGCCCGGCCCGGTCCGGCCCGCAAAACGGGCCTGGAATTTCGGCCCAGCCCGGCCCACGGGCCGTGCCGGGCCGGGCCGGACGTTCTTTGCTGGCCAACATAGAAGGCTACCTATGTAAGTATCGGCGACTATTCCGCACTGTATTAGCGACTTTGTAAACTACGACGCGCGTCTTCAGCGCTCAAAGCGCTTTAGCGCTACAGCCTACCAGCCCATCAGACAGATGGTGGGCTTTGCTGCAGAAGGTCCGCCAGCAGAGCCAAAGAAAACAAAATTCGCGGAACTGTTTGCTGGCAGCAGAACTTGCTCAGCTGCTGACGAGTTGAGCCGCTTCTTGGACACTTTTGAGCAGACTACAAAGTTGCACGCCTACTGGAAGACGGCCGGCGGCCGCTGCTCCGCCTCGCGTCCATCGTCAGGAATGTACGCGCGATACCCGCCATCTCGGCGCCTTCCGAGCGCCTCTTCTCGGCAAGCGGAGTCACGGTCACCAAGCGGCGCAGCCACCTGTCAGTCAGACGTCAGACGTCAGACGCCTGTCAGAATTTGTTGGTCTTTCTCAACAGAAACTTGTGAACTGTGTGTCGATCGCAATTGCTTAGGCCGTAAAATGGTTGTAAACTGTGGTTGTAAACAGGTGGACGTCCCTTTAGTGAATCCCGCGAATTCGACTTAGCATACGGTATTTTAGTAAATTGTACTCTGTACTTATTTAGTGTTGCGGGCCGGGCCTGTGATTTTGAGCAATTGGACGGGCCGGGCCGGGCCGGGATTGGATTTTGAGGGTGTGGGCCGGGCCGGGACGGGCCGGACTATCTGGCGGGCTGGGCCGGGCCGAGAGGTGCAGGCCCGTGCTCATCCCTAGTGCAAACCCCATAAGTTCTCTGTGCCCAGATGGTTCCTCAGATCCAATCTCTGCTAATGTGTCTGGTATTTGTTTCAAAGCTTGCCTAAGCTCACCATCAATAGCCAAGTTGTTATATGTTCTTAGAGTTTATAATCGTAGAGAGTTTCACTCATACCTGTAACCGGGAATTGGGCCTGGGGGGAGAGTTCGGGCACTTTCTGGGGGGGGGGGGGTGGTGGGTGGGGTGAAAATCTGGAGGAGGGGGGGGTCTGGGAAGGCAAAAAATAGGCACTTTTTGGTTGATTTTTGGTCAAAAGCACTGTGCAAAGCACATTACAATTTTCAGTTTCAAATTTCTGGGGGGGTGTGGGTAGGGTCAAAACCAGCAATTGGGGGAGGGAACCCCCCCCCAACCCCCTCCCCCAGTTACAGGTATGGTTTCACTCCCTTGGTAGTAGGGATGAGCATGGGCCGGGCCGGCCCGGCCCGGCCCGGCCCGGCCCGGCCCGTGGGCCGGGCCGGGCCGGGAATTCCAGGCCCATTTTGCGGGCCGGGCCAGCCCGGGCCTGCGTTTTGAGGGTGCGGGCCGGGCTGGGCCGGGCCGGACGTTCTTGGCTGGCCAACGTAGATGCTACTTATGTAATGCATTATAAGTATCGGCGACTATTCTGCACCGTATTAGCGACTTTGTCTTCTCTGACGCGCTCAAATGGTGCAAAGGCGGTAAAATGGCTGTGAACTGCGATTCTGAGAGGTGGATGCGCCATTCCGTTAAGTAAATCACGCAAATTGGCATACGGTATTTCAGTAAATTGTACACTGTAGTGACTGTGCTTATTTCGTGTGGCGGGCCGGGCCGGGCCGGGCCTGCGATATTGAGCAGTTGGACGGGCCGGGCCGGGCCGGGCCTGGATTTTGAGGGTGCGGGCCGGGCCGGGACGGGCCGGACTATCTGGCGGGCCGGGCCGGGCCGAGATGTGCAGGCCCGTGCTCATCCCTACTTGGTAGTACTAATCGTCAACATGGTATTTTCCCAAAATCGGATTTTTGCTGGTTTTGCAATGGATCATATCAACCAGTTTCCAAGTTTTTGACGCCGATTTAAAGGTCTCCTGAAGGGCTTTTACCTCAGTAGGTGCGATCTTCCTGCTAGTCGCGTATGCGAGAATGCGGATCTAAAAACCATGTACACTGTATATTCTGCAAATCGGTTTTTTGCACTTTTCACATAATTTGCGATTTTTAAGTTTTTGGTCTCAATTTAGAGCTCTTCAGAAGGGCTTTCACCTCAATCAAAAAAATTTTGATGCAAAAAATTCGTGGGTGAATGCTAGTCAAAAAACTGGTTTCTGAAACATCGCAAAAATGGGTTTTGACGGCGTTTCAAGTAGCGAAAAACGTCGGATCGCGTTTTGAAGTCCAAAAATGGATTGTACGCACAATTTTGCATATGTTGACGTTTAAAGTTGTATCCATAAGTCTTGAAGTCGACTGCGCCACCCAAAAGTTCAGGACGCGATTTTTGGCAAAATCAGCCAGATTCAAGAGCCCATAACTCGAGCAGCGAATTTTGTAATGGGGTGCCGCTTGCACCACTGACGCAGAGCATGTTTAGATGTACACTGCCCAAGTTTGAGCAAAATCGGACAAGGTCGATTTTTGGCCGTGGCCGCTGCCTTCTTCAAAAGCTTGATTCTTACAGACATCGCGTCTTAATTGGACCTGGGGGAGGGTTCGAGCACTTCCTGGAGGGGGGGGGGTGCAAAAATCTGGAGGAGGAGGAGGTCTGGAAAGAAAAAATAGGCACTTTTAGGTCGATTTTTAGTCAAAAAGCTGTAAAAGCCCTAAAATAGGCACTTTTAAAATTTCGAGTGGATAGGGTAGGGTACAGGATTGGATAGGATTTAGCACAAAAGTGAGGGTAGGGTCAACCCCAACACCTGGGGGAGGGGAAACCCCAAGCCCCCCCCCCATTTACCGGTGTGGCAGCCCCCCTTCCCGAATCGTGCCTACTACAAGGACCATGGGCCACGCCGTGTCATGGACCACCACTAGGTACCCATTTAGAATGGTAGCATCGAGCGCTTCGCCGGGAAGTACGGCCCGGTGTTCACGCTGCACGCGCCCCTGCCCACCGTCGTGCTGACCAAGTACTCGACCATCAAGGACTGCCTCGTGCGGCAGGCGGACGCGTTCGCAGGACGGCCCTCCGTCTTCAGTACCACCTACTTCACCAGCGGCCACTACGGCATCATAAGTGGGCTGCTTTCGTCGCTTTTATGAGGGCAACGCTAGGAGGCCGTCAATGGCCCATGTATATAGGTAATCCTAGCCATTTCCATGACACCTTTCTGTCTAGAGCCTACCAATTTGTCAAAGACATTTGGAAGAACGCCATATGTAATCTATGGCAGGGACAGTACGAAAATCCATCGATAGGGATATAGGAAACCCAGCAACGATCGAACCCGCAATTGTGCGCGCTGGAGCCCGATTCGCTGGACTGCTTCTTGCACATCCGTTTCAAATGTCCCAATTTGCCTCGTTCCTGTTTGGTCATTTGGCCGGATGTGAGACAGACTGCAGCTGCAGCACCGTTTAGACGCGACGGGGGAGCTGTTCAAGAGTCAGAGGCCCTTCAGTCTGCACGTGCTGCGAGACCTGGGCTTCGGCAAGAGCGGCCTGGAGCGTCGCGTCCAAGACCAGACGCTCCAGCTGCTGGACAACGTCGGGAAAGTGGGCAAAGGGCCATTCGACCCCACCGATGCGGTGCAGGTGAGTGAGCAAGTCGCTCAGTGGGTGGGTTTTGCATAACCGACATATATGTACATGTAACCATAATCTTCCTTCGAATACATTGTAGGTATGTACATACCGGTAGTTGGCGAGAGAGTTTCATACAATGTACCCGTTCCAGTTCGCTGTCCTGAACATCATCAATGCGACACTGTTCGGGAACACGTACCAGTTGGGCGACCCGGCCATCCTGAGGATTCGTGACATGATGACTGCTGGCCTAGAGGCCGTCGCCTCACCGCTCGTCTTCGCGATCGACATGTGGCCCGCTCTACGCTTCGTGCCGCCCTTTCGAGGTGGCACGCACGCACGCACCGGCACGCACCGGCACGCACGCACGCACGCACGCACCGGCACGTACTGGCACCCACGCACCCACGTCGAGCGCACGCACCGGCACGCATGCACGCACGCACGCACGCACGCACGCACGCACGCACCGGCACGTACTGGCACCCACGCACCCACGCTTACCACGCACCGGTACGCACGCACGCACGCACACAGCTGCGTACACAGACACCACAAGGTGGGGTCTTTTAGGCGCCTTTATGCGATCGTATGGCCTCTTCAACAAGTTCTTCGCCTTCATCCAAGACAGAGTGAATGAAAAGAAGGCCGACTTCAATGCTGACGAGGAAGCGACCGATTTCGTCTCGGCTTATCTTTACGAAATTCGCAAACGCGGCGACGACACCAAGTTCTTCAACGACTGGCAACTCACCTGCACTTGTGGTGCGTACTGTATCTATCAAAGCCGCTGTATTTCAAACACAGAGTGAACCGACACAAAGGGAGCGCTACGTTTTGGCTCCAAAAAAAAACATTCTACATACTGTAATTCCTCCAATAGTGCCCCCGGGGCACTATTATTTCAGCTTCTCCTTCCCCAGGGGCACTATGGGAGGGGGCTCTATGCTTCCAACCAAAAAAATTGAATGGCAATGCTAATTTTGTTTGGTGATTCTTTGGTGATTTTGATCACTTTATTTCATTTAATGGTTGATTTACCGTTAATAGTTGCTCAAACGTACTATTATTGGTTAGTAGTAGTGTGTACACACGATATATAATGTACCACCTACCACTTCATTTTTGCCCATAAAAGGCACATGGCATAACATACCCCATAGAACCGGGGGCACTATTGGAGGGGGAGGAGCCTATTGGAGGATCTACGGTATGATCTTCACGAGCCGCGTCTACTCCCTTCTTCAAGTTTATACCTATAAGTACACAGAGCTGTTGTGACGACTACGCCGAAGCACATTCAGTCGACATGTGGTTCGCGGGCGCGGAGACGACGGTGACGACGTTGCGCTGGGCGCTGCTCTACATGATCCACTACCCGGAGGTCCAGGAGAAGGTCCGCCGCGAGATCCTCGACTCTCTGGGTCGAGATCGCCTGATCGCGATGGCCGATCGATCGGCGGTGCCGTACACTTGCGCCACCGTCAACGAGATCCAACGCCTGGCCAATATCGTCGGATTGAATCTTCCGCACGCGACGACCAGGGACGTGCAGATCGAGGGGTGGGTGGGCGAGAGAGAGAGAGAAAGAAAGCTTGAGAATGCTGCACTTTCACAAAAATTCAGCACCCTTCTCTGGGGCGCTTCAATTTTGTGTACGTAACAAAGCTCTCTCCACACTGACCATTCCACACGTCTACATCGAAATTTCTACAACCAAACCAAGTCGACCCTTCAAAGTGTCCCTTGCAATTAGCCCCACCTTGCCATTATCTCCCTTCCCATGGCCCAACAAAATAAGTAGCCCCCCAGGTCCCATGTGCGTTCTGCTGTAACCAGTGGGTTTATAAATCTCCGGGTCTTAGCAGTAGCCACTATTAATAATTATTTGACCAGTTAGACGGCAATTATTAATTTCTTTATAGCTACAAAGTCAAGACTGGCACAATCATATGGCCGCAGATCGCCTGCGTTTTGTCAGACCCCGACATCTACCCAGAGCCAGAACAATTCAAGCCGGAGCGCTTCCTCGACTCGAGCGGCCAACTGGTCAAGTAACGCTTTTTAACGTTGTAGCCATAGACGGCGCGAGTCCTGGCACGGTTCCGTAAAATAGGGCCGAGGAGCTGATTCCCTTCTCGGCGGGCAAGAGAAGCTGTCTGGGAGAGTCTCTTGCCAGAATGGAGCTGTTCATCATCTTTGCCAGTCTCATTCAAAACTTCAAGTTCAAGCCGGTGGATGAGAACGAGCTGTCGACGCTGAAACCCAAACAAGGCGCCATCAGAGCCTGCAGGAACTACGAACTGACCGTCGAGCCTGTCTAAGCGGCTCTGTTCTCCACTTTCTAGACTAGCTAGAATTGGGGAAAATGTTTATAAAACGTTGCAAAACGTCATAGAAAGGCGTCTTTACGCCTTAAAAGTAATCACTGTTCTACTTTGAACTTTAGCACCCAAGAAACGCCAAAATCGGGCCGTTTTTACCGCTGAATATAGACTCAGCTGATACGAATGTTTAGGTTGAACGGTCAAGCCCCCCCCCCCCTGCAACCAGTACTGTACCCCACAGCATACCTGTAACTGGGGGGTTGGGGGGGGGGGGTTTCCCTCCCCCACTTGCTGGTTTTGACCCTACCCACACCCCCCCACCCCCCCCCCCCAGAAATTTAAAACTGAAAATGGTAATGTGTTTTGTATGGTGCTTTTGAGCAAAAATCGCCCAAAAAGTACCTATATTGGGTTATTTACAGTGTATTTTGACTAAGAAGTGCCTATTTTAGGGTTTTTACAGTGTCTTTTTGACTAAAAATCAACCAAAAAGTGCCTATTTCTTTCCTTCCTACCGACCCCCCCCTCCTCCCCAGATTTTCCGGCCCCCCACCCCCCACCCCCCCCCCCAGAAAGTGCCCGAACCCTCCCCCACCCAGGTCCAATTCCCGGTTACAGGTATGCCCCACAGTAGGTGTCCCTTTAAGGAAAGCTTGAAATGTGTCCTGTGGACACTTGGAATGCTAACCTCAGACATTTTCGATTGCGCAACTTTCCGCTATAGTTACAACACACTCCACTTGGCGGGTTTTGTTGCGCAGTGCTTCGGTTCGTTTGCGTGTAGACACAATAAATAAACACGCGTGCAGTGAGTACATTGCATGGTGCACTCGTAACTCGACACACTCTGCCCCACGGTCATTTCCTTCCGTTAGAAGAAGACCACACAATGCCGTCTGCTCTTTCCAGCCTTGAGGGATGGTTTGGTTGGACCGTCCACTCCCCCCCCCCATTTGCTTCCTCCACGCTCCATCGCCCCCCCCCCCCCTCAGAAATATCCGCGAAGACGGAAAATAACGCAAGCGGACGGCTCTCCTTTCACCGTTTTAGGGGAGAGGGAGGGTGGGGTGGGTGGGAGGTTACCCGATCCCGCACCGCCGCCTTGTTAGCGCCGCATTCACCATTTTGGGGGGCATAGGTCGGGCCTGTTATGAATCGGGTCGTCGTCGTCGTCTTTGGCTCAGCTGCTCTGGGCAGAGAGCGCAGTGG